>LOEQ01014837.1:0-16955 GCA_001685075.1 Bramus lutescens
TCCTGCCCCATCCTATGTCCACTTCTACATAATCACTCAGAGGCTTAATATTAATTACAAAATTTTGGCTTATAGTTCAGGATTATTGCTAGCTAGCTCTTACTTTTAAATGAACCCATTCTATTAATCTAAGTATTGTCATGTGCCCAGTGTTTTATTGATCTTCTGTAGTCTTGCTTCTTGGGTAGCTGGCTCACATCTCTCCTGACTCTGCCCTTCTTTCTCCCTGTTTTCAATTTGGTTTTCCTGTTTAGCTCTATTCTGTCTTGCTAAAAGCCAAAGCAACTTTCTTATAAACCAATGAGAAGAATATATATTTACAATGTACAGGAGGATTACCCCATGGCATTTCTCCCTTTCTGTCTTATCAAAAAGGAAGGTTTTAATTTTAACATAATAAAATTACAGACATTAAAACAGCTATCAAGTAAGAATTACAGTTACAATATCTAATCTATTTGCCTTTGACAAAATTAAAAAAGTATTTAATTATCTATCCAATCTTGGTGAGTTTTAAGTTTTATATATAATTTACCTTTTAATCTTAACTAATAAAAATTTATAATTATAACTATATAGTCTTCAACTCTATCAAAGACCTGAGAAGGAAATAATTTTTCCTATGTAAGCAGCAAGTACAAGCAAGTGACTTCCAAAAGGTGTGAGAAATGTCAGAAACTGCTGGTTGCCTAGACAGTCACCAAAGCTTCCTCTTTACTGTTGGTACATCAGGCTTTTGCAGACAGACTTAGAACATCTGACAGATTTTCCTGAAAAGAAATGAATTTTGAAAGACTGTCCTAGCTTGTCTTGGTGATGATCAGCTGTCAACTTTCTTGTGTCCTTCTGGTCCATAATGTCAGCAATTGAAGTAAGGGTACTTTCTTTGCCCACATGACAAGTTTTACCATAAAAAAAATAGACTCCATACAGAGTTTCTTTGATGTCCATCATTTTATCTGGAGTACATTGGTGTTGCCAGGAGCAGATGTGTCTTGTTGTTAAGAAAAGATTAAGCTATTAAAACATTTTAAATGCCATATTCTATAGGCCTTTGAAGTATTTCTATCTGAAATATATATTTGAATATCTAGAAAACCTAGCTAACATGACTGTAAGTTTGACTATTATAGATGACTACCTGTAATTTTGTAAATCTGTGTTTCTTAATTATATATTACATTTTGTTTGAGCTTCATAAACACAATATCTTAAACAAGAGTAAAAATTATATATATACAGTATATCAAAATTAAATTTGTATCAATAAACTATAACCCACACCAATGCAAAATATTTTGAGATGAACAGTTGTTTCTTGGATTAAATTAGATTCCATAATCTACCCTTTCTCCTACTATTTCTATATCAAATCCCTCTTTCTTCTTTTAGAAAGAGATTGACTATGAGCAGTAACAATTTGTAACCAACCCCTTGTAAATGAAAACAAATATTCATAAACAATATTTTGGGAATTTGGCAGTAGTTTTCTAGATTGTTTTCTGTTGATTGGAGGCATTGGCAATCTTATTGGGACCCTGGAAACAATTAGAATTATAGTCAATTGCCGACTGGGGCATTCTGTGCAGTCAGTCTCTCTTAGCTAGCAGCCTTGAAGCTGTTTTGGATTTATAACTCAGAGGAAACTGCAGCAGAAGTACACTGAAATGTTGGATCGTCTGGCCATTACTCCCATCAGAGATCTCTGAGGGATATTCCTTGATCAAACCATATTAACCTGGAAGGAATTCACAGCTTCTCATCTTTTGTGGAAACAAAAACAGAATCTCTTTTCCAAAGCAACATATCCTTAGATCTAAATTTTGAAGTCAAGATACCTTTAAAAATATATAGGTTGGTTTAACTTAGCAATTCCCATAATCAAATGTCTCTCATTAACAGTTAAAATATCCAGAGAAAACACAATAATATATAAATCCAAAGCCTCTGTGTATTTTCCATCTTTATGTAGCTTTTTTTCTTTTCTAGTACTTTTCTTCTCTGTTTAAAGATTTTATTTTATTATTTTAAATTATTTATTTCTTTATATTACTATTTATACTCTGTTTAATTTCTTAAGTATATGAATGTTGTCAAACACTTTGAAACCTATTTAGAGGTTTTTCTGTCTGGACCTCTTTTATTATGTATCTTCTAATATTTTTTGACAGTGTGAGCAAAAACCATAAATCTGCTATGTTGTGCTCTTAAGCTTGAGGGTATGCTCTCAAGCTTGCATGTAGCAGCAGGGAGAAGCCTTTTTGTACTAGGAGACCTATGAGAGACCCCAAAAGTCCACCATGCTAAAGGTCAAATCTGCAGTTGCCAAGGGACTTGATTCTGTACCATGGACTGCAGTGAGAGACAGGAACTATCTAGATGCTCTTAACTGTTTTTGTGTGTCTAAAACCTTTAAAAGTCTTTTCAGGTCTTATGTGTATCCATGCCCCACATTGGGTGCCATATATAATTTCTCCATTTAGTATCATCCTGCATCTGCTTCTAAATAATCACTTAGAGGCTTAGTATTAAAAAAAAAGTTTGACCTATAGTTCAGGCTTATTACTAACTAGTTCCTATTTTTGAATTAACCCATTCTACTAATCTAAGTATTGTCAATTGGGCATACCTTTAACTGGTCTGCTGGCATCTTGCTTCTTGGGAGACTGGCTTGTATCTCCCCTGATTCTTCCCTTCTTTCTCCCTGTATTCAGTTTCTTTTTTCTGCCTAGCTATATTCTGACTTGTTATAAGTCAAAGTAGTCTTCTTATTAACAAATTAGAGAAATGCATATTCACAACATACAAGAAGATTATCCCACAGCATACATAAATACCCCCCACACATATAGTCTCTTTGATATATGATGATATTATTGCAATCAGCTTTAGTCTTTTATAAATACTAACTTTAATGTTCTACATAGCACAGAAGAAAAATGTCATTGTTCTTTAATAATTCGGTTTCTGTCTGTAATAAAAAATATATCTTTGTTATCATTAGCTCAACAAATCCAATACTGCCTTCTAGTAAAAAAATTAAAATAAGTTTGATGAGTAGCACATTAAGTAATAATATGGAAAGTATTTAAAGGGATATGCATTTGAGATCAAGTGATTATATTGTATAAACATATGTACTTTTAAATGTTGAAATAAATATGTAAATTATTTTTTAAAGACAGATTTTTTTCTGAACAAATGGGGTAAAAGTGAACTGAATTTAGTCTTGTGCTTGAAACAAGTCAAAACAAAGATAGAAGACTAAATTAAATTTTGCAAGACAATGAATGTCAGGCAACATAACAGTGAAATAGAAAGCAAGCAAGATGAATTTTATGAAGGTCTTAAATGATGACCTTGATAGTATCTCCAACCCATAGCTCATGAAGAACATGCCAGGAGAAGACAGACAGGTATTACAAATAAAAGAACTGAGCATGATGCTGAAGTTTATAGAGATAGAGAGAAGAGGATACCACTGAATATGGTCCTGGAGATCTTTCTGAATACTGACCCTGACATTTGGAGTAATTCAGGATCTCCATTAATGATTGCAATTGAGAAAATTGTCTTTAGTAAGAGAAAGCACCATTTGAAAGTGCTAGAGGGAACTATGTCCAGAGCACACAAAGAGAAATAGCATCTGTTTTCGCAAGATGGTTTGGAAGCATTTTTAATTTAGAAGAGAGGAGTTTTGGATGAATAAGTGGAGATTAGAGTATCAACTGCTTTAAAATGTCTTAAAAGCAATCCTCATAAAGGATATACTTGCTTCTTGAGTTCCTTAACCTTGTTCCAGAATAAAGTTCAAGAATACATGCATATATTATATATATAGCAACTGACAGGTTTTTCAGCGTTTAGCCAAAGAAGAATGCAAACTCATTTACAATGCAACAAAAATAATATGCATGTGAATACACTGGAAGATGCAAAACCTTGTGAGAAGCGGTTGTCTCTGGGGAAGAAATGAAAAAGAAAAGAGTGATCTTTACATTACAGAGCCTGTCTGCAGAAAAGCACATTATTTTTAATGTACCTGTGTGATATGCATGCATGTGATCAAGAACACTAATTCTTAAGCAGATTTCTGTCAAGTAAGTCAACTCACACCCATAAAATGAGTCAATAAAAGTCAATGTCACCCTGCAAATGAATGTAGTCTAAATTATCTAATGAAAGACTTCTGGTGATTGAATGCATTATTAAAATACATGACTAATTATGAATCATTCTTAAGAGCATCTATTTAAAATCTTTGAAAAAGCATGTTTCTTTTGCTAAAATGGTTTTCAATACAAGAAAAAGGAAATTATACTTGTCAATGCCTACAGCATGCTAAGAGAGATGCATTGAACCATCCAAATTACAGCTTCTTTTTAAAGATTTTGATTCTTCCTCTGCTGAAACAGATCTGAGGTAAATGATGTCAGTGCTCATTTGTGAGACTTCAGGAAGACCAAGCGTGGAAACCTGTTTACAATGTATTAACAGTTTATGGATATGTTTTGCTACTCTACTTTTCATAGCAGATAGAGTATTCAGTTGAGGTAACGCATCAGCAAGAGTTAAAAGGATCAACATTCACAAAATTGTTTTCTCAAGTTCATCTATAGTTGAGAAGCCACTAAACCCATTATTTATCTTTCATTATGAAACCCCAGAAAACCTCTCCTTTGACTAGTAGATTTAGGCATTAGGCTTCTCAGATGACTACGTATAAGTGTAGGGGGAATATCATAAAAATATCATTTATTTCTACTTAAATAGAGCTCTCTAGATTTATTTCTAAATCTACAATCACTCTCTCAAGAGAACAGGTAAATGCCAAAAATGTACAAGCTGCCTTACATGACTAAAAGATATGAACATTATTTGATTTTTGAATTATGATTTATCAAGATCATTTTAAAATTTATCTAAAGAGTCATACTGTTTATGTGTGTATCAAGATGCATAGAAAAAGTAAAATCTGTTTCTACAGTTCTATTTCTACAATTACCTAGAATTTGTACCGGAAATATTGTAGGATCAGGAAAAGGGGAGTAATGGCTATATGAAATAAAGGTCTAAAACAAAGCAGGGGATGGCCTTTGAATTTATTTGGTATATATAAATTTCCTTTTATTTGTGTATTTATGCATGAGTGTGTATTAGTGCTCATAAAAAATTAAAGAGAAGACAGATACATAAAAATTGAGATGGGGACAAACATTCTCAAAATCTCATTTCTAATTTGGTACTTCTGATAAAGTCTTTTAAAAGAACCTCAAATAAAATATTTGGAAAAAGCTGCATAAACATTAGATGTGATACACATCTCCCAGGGTTATAACTGTAGTCCTCACTAGACAAATTTGCTCAAATTATTAAAATCAACATATCACACACACGTTTACCTACAGAAACACTTTTAAATAAGTCTTTCAATATTATCACTTTGTGCTATCAAAAACATATCAAAACTATCATTCTAGGATAGTTGCTGAGAGTGCTCTCATTTTGTTTGAATCAAATTGCTTTTTCATAAGCAAGAATGGATCTAACTTAGGAGGGCTGGAAATTCATAACATACTTTAAGATTTTTTAAAATTTAATAGTGACTAAAAAGCTTTATGGTTTAGCTTTTAAATTCCTTCCTGGTACTACCTTTGCATGTAACCTGCTATTTAGGCTCTTCAAGGCATGGTGTGTAGGATATTAAAAAAAAAGACAGTCTCTCCATTTGTTGTGAATTATAAAACAAAATCTAACAAGTTACTGCTAAGTAGATCTTAAATGAACATGACACAAATAATAACGAAATGACTGTAGAGTTTGTAAGAAGCTGTGATGCCTCTAGAGAACACTGAAACCTGTCATTTGAAATGACTTGTAGAGTTCTACTTACATATTATCTTAAACGGTAAATAATATCAGTTTATGGCATAGATATGACAAAAGAGCACACAAGTTCTAAGTCTCTCTCTCACTCACTCTCTTATTTTATTATTTATTTTTTAAGACAAAGTTTCTCTTATAACAGCCCCTAGCTGTCATGGACCTAGCTCTGATAGGCCAAGCTACCCTCAAATTTACAGAGTTCCACCTGCCTCTGCCTCCTGAGTGCTAGGAATAAAGGTTAACGCCACCATCACCCAGCAATGTCCCAAGTTTCTTAATAATTAGCCAATATTGTATCATGTAAAATGTATTTTATTATCAGTCCAATTGTCTAAAATGGTATTAAAACTAAACTATTGGTGCTTATGAGCAATTTAAATACGGACGGATTAAAGATAGAGCTTGCACTAGTAGACTTCTTGTGTTTGTGCACGCTGCTTCAATGGAAGAAAACAAGTGAAAACAAAACCATTAGGCATTAACTATAATACTGCGTTCTATTATTAGAATATGCCACAAGTAAGAATTACTGATGGTGGACTTGACCCGAAGGTCAAACACTGAGTAAATTATTTAGTGCTTCCACTAAATAATTTCATTGAGAATCTCTTGTTCTCCTTTGAAGCTATATATCATGAATACCAGAGAATATATGTGCAGCAATTCACAAGCAATTCTGCTTGCTCTGTTCCTATTCTTCCACTGTGCTTTGAAGTCCGATGTTGTAAGTTCTTTTTCCCAGGCCACTTGCTCTCAGGGTTCTAGGGGCTTTCATTCTGCTAGTATACTGTCAGAACAAAATGTGTTAGTGGTAAAGTGTGGAACCACATGTGCATTTGTTATCTGTAAGAGTGGTAACGAGGCCAGGCAGTGTTGGTGCACACCTTTAATCCCAGCACTTGGGAGACAGAGGCAGGCAGAACTTTTTGAGTTTAAAGTCAGCCTGGTCTACAAAGTTTATTCCTGGACTGCCAGGAATGTTACACATAGAAATCCTGTCTTGAAAAATTCATAAAACCAAAACTAAAACAAGCCCCCCCAAATGTAGTAAAGAAATACCTGGGTAAAATATTCTGTGTTCCCAAAAGTTTATTTTTCTAGGTTTTTTGGTCTATTTGTTTAATATTTATTCAGTTTTCATTCATGACAGAGTAAAGTAAACTCACATGGTACTTGTTTCCCATTGTGTGCACTAATAAATCTATTTCTATCACTTTCTTTGCTCTATTATTTAGAAAATATCTTCTAAAAATGATTGACTAAAAAGAAAATTTTTTTAAATAATTCAATTAAAATGATCATGCATCAAGTTCCAAACAACATGTTTAACTACTTTAAACATTTCCCTCAGTGGGTTTAGTATGAAATCTAATAAACACCTGAGAGTTTTCAAGCCAAATGGTGTTGTCTGAGTTCTTCAATACTATTATACAGATTATCATTTAAAGAATTACAAAGGAACCACAGTTCTCTGGCTTTAATGGTGTGTGTAACACTATCCACAGCACATTTGTTTCTGAAGCACCATCATGTGTGCTGTCTTCTATACTCTCTTAATGACACTATAAATTACTGATGTTTTTCAGAGTGAGAAACGTAGAACAGTGAACTTCACTGCTTTAATCACGTAAGAGGAAGAACTAAAATTTCAGGCCAGATGATCTAAATCATGAGTCGTAAGTGCTTTATTGCATTATGATTACTTCTATAATTCAGCATCAGATATTTATTATACATTGCCTGTGATAAAATAGCTATACGTGTAACTGTAAAGGGCACTTCTCCAAAAGAAATTGAAAGACAGTGTTATTGTCTCAGCTCTTATTTAAAGGTATTCGCTTATCAATTTAACAGGATAATAAAGAATATTAATTTTCATGCACATGTACATACATGTGCCTTATATCCAAATGTATTTATAATAAGGATATGGTTGATTTGTTTGTTCTTGCCAGAATTCTCAATAAATTGACTAAATTATATTATGAAGGTAATTGGAATATGAGTTCAAATGAGAAAACAAAAATTTAATCAAATGTTTTATATTGCCTGAAGAAACACTAGATTAATAAAGGAACAAGAGACAGTGTGAAGAAATATGAAATTGGTTAGAACTTAGTTACTATCTCTTGATGTTTTTCTAGAGGGAGCAGCAAAACACTGAATCAGAGAATCCACTCAAGATTGATTCTGCAAGTAAGTAGGTACAGTAAACTGATTAAAGATCACATAATCCATCTTTTTCTAATCATATTCTAACCATGTAATTCTACTTTTGACCCTTTTTATTGTTGTTTGTTTGTTTGTTTTACAGGACAAGGTTTCTCTGTATCTCTGGTTGTCCTAGAACTCACTCTGTAGATCATGCTGGCCTCCAGCTCACAGAGATCCACCTACCTCCCCGAGTGCTGGAATTAAAGGTGTGCACCATCACCACCTGGCTTTATTTTCCACTCTTTACAGTGAAAAAATCAGGTCCTTAGGTTTCACTGAATCTAGATACAGTCTGTTTCTAAAGCATGGCTTGGGTAAATTTATTGAATGTGTGATTTAATTCCACCATCCATAATTGAGACTATCAATAGTCACAATGTCTCAGATTGTTACATGTATTGAAAGAGTAATACATGCAAAGTTCCTAGATAATTATCTGTCATGTAGAAAATGGTTGACAAAAGTTAGATAACCTTGAGCAGTCATTATCACATTGGTTTATCAGAAACTCATTGACTAGTCAGAAAAGTGTACTTTTAAGTATGTGATCTAAATATTACAAATTATTTATGAGATAGGCTCCTTTTGGAAAGGAAAACAGAACACAAGGGAAAATTAAACAGCTATTAGTGATTATTAATATCTCCAAAAGCTTCTGTTGGTGTGATTTCTCATTTATATTGGTTATTCTTTGCCTACCAATTGACTGTGATTTGGTTGCAGTGACTCAGCCTAACAGAGAAATCAGTTTGGGTGGGTACACCTCTAAATTACATGGTGTGCCTGCAGAGGTGAAGATTCAACTCTGGAATGTATTTGGGAGGTATTCATAGTACCATACCCTATGGCATTAGATTTGCCTTCAGAAGATTGCTTCCTTCTATTACCTTAAATTTGACAACAATTTCTGACTGTTGTGTTAGAAGTAGGACTTTAATTTTCTACTCAAATACTGCATTTTGGGAGAGTAATTTGTTGTGGAAAGTTTTATATATTTTATTTTAATATGAAACATCTTAAAGAATCTTTATGAAAAATTCACAGACACATTAATTTTCCATTCTATCCAATTGCCAAATAATGGCATTTCAAATAAACCAGTCTTGAAAGTAGGCATGCTTTCTCTCTGTCTTCCTGCATTCACATTTGCACATGTGAAGAATCACTGAAATAACCTCTCTGGGGCTCTTTTCCCCTTTCTCCCAAGGGCGAATTAGAAATAATCACCATAGAACAGTGATGTATATGAGGATATGGACAAAGGACTAGTCTCTTTTGAATCATAGGACTTTCTAGCATCCTCCTCCTCATCATCACCATCATTACTGTCATAATGAACTGTATCACTGTTCTCATATTAATTACCATTACTGTCACAAATACCCTTATTTTATCCTGCTTTCTGTCATGATTATATATCTATATAATATATATCATAATATATAATATCATGATATATGTCATGATATATATCTGTTCATCTTTTAAATGATATATATATATATACACATATTCATCTCTTACATGTGAGATACATTTATGGGAGCACAATATCCTGCTCTGAGGAAGGAAGCAAGATGAGAAAGATCAAGCAGGCTCACTTTAACTCAATTATGTGAGTCTGTTTTACTTTGGGAAGAATTAGCAGTGAGATAGATGAGTCACAGTTCAGAAGTTATACTCTTCAATCATTACTCTAATAATGAAAGTAAGGCTGAATTAAACAGCTATCTCTTAAGCACTTATGAATTTTGGATGAAAGAAAAACCGGAAAGTCTACTTAAAGTGTCAGTCACCTTCCCTTTCCATATTTCCATTGCCTGTGCTATTTCTGAGGATATTTTCCTTGCCTTCTGAATCTTCCAACACTCTTACCTATTTTTTCCCCTGAATAATTCCTCACAAGAGAAGTGGAGAGTGCTCAGGAGCTACTTCTGACATTCTTAATATTGACTCTTCATACAGGTAAAATATTCCACTAAAATACTATGCAGATGACTGTAAAGATAAAATATGTAGCATACAAACAAGAGTTTTGATAATTTGGTTAAAACAAAAAAAATAAATTTTAAAAAGTAAACCGCTTTGTGTTTTTTTTTTTGTTTAAGGGCAGTAGAGGGAACATATTTATAGTGAAATCTCAAGGACAGAAAAGCTAATATAAGAGGTAATGTGGGGGTTTTATTTCTAAAGTATTTGGACTCATTAAATGTGTTACTAAATTCCGTAGAGATGATAACAATATTCCCTGGAAATACAACCCATTGCATTACAGAAGCATATGAAGATTACTTCTTTCTTTGTCAGGGTCAAAACTTGATTTGTCAATAAAGGATCTAATTTAACAGAAAAAATAATTAGAAAATTTCTGTCAGTAGGTCAAGGAGTGAAAACAGCAGGATGACAAAATACAACACTGTGATATTTATTATCGCTACATCAATAAGATTGTGCAGTAGCCTGCCTTACGATGAGCGCCTCACCTACTGAGTGTTAATTGCTGCTAACAACTGACAGCTAAAAGACAGAAAATGTCTTCCAGAATGTTTGTGGAAGCAGGTGCAAGGATATTTCCCACACCCCTTTGCAATCAGGCTTATGTGAAGTCCAGGAAAAGCAACAATGTTTTCCTCTAGAGAATCCTCAAGAGAACATAGAGTTCAAAGACGTTTACCAAGTTTTATGAAGTTTCGTGAGTTTTGCATTCCTGTGAATTCTAGTAGTATCAGGGAAGGTTCAGAGAGCTCCACATGATTTTAACATACATCAAGACCCTCATGCATTTATTGATGGGTAAGAAAACTAGAAGCAAGGAAAAACTGAAAGAAAAAAAGGAAAACTACTACTTTTTTTTTTCTTTTCAAAAAGAATACACTAAGCATGAGGTCAGAGTTTCTTTGGCAGCTCAAGGTTGCCTTTGAAATATTTAAATGTAATATATGCAAATAAAAATAGCCTATTCATTAAGATAGACTAGAGAAGTAGACAATTGTATCAATTTAAAGGTTAAACAATAAAATATTAAGAGATAAAGCAAAAGCATTGGGGCGTTTTCAGGAGATGAAGAATTGCTGCGGCAAATGTCAGTCAGCACCTATACCTGAATACGCAAAACTAATTCTAGCATTCAGAAGAATTGTAAACACAATAATATTTTCTTCTTACCTTCTTCTTGTATCAATGAAAATGCAGATTATATTTTTAAACTAGTGGTTCACTTTTGTTCCAGAACATGGGTTGTTTCTTTAGTTTGACTCAATATATGAGGCTACAAAAATAATTTTGTTAAGATAAATACTAACTGGATATAAATCTAATGACATTATCCCTAAAGTCCCAAATAAATATTAAGGTGTAGAAATTAGATTTCTGCTCCTATTAAATATAAAAGTATAAATGTCTTTTTTTGGATATAGAGAGACAAAAGTGACTGACTTTGGTGGCATTTTGGGAAAATGCCTTGCCTTTTTTCTCTTTGTCCTCTGTACAACTATTTAATATATATCTTTTTATCATTTATAAATTATAATTGCTAATGATAAATAATGCGGATATCTGGGATCCCTGCTTGTACTGTAGGACTTAATTTTTTTCATTTAATAAATTAAATAAAAACCTTTAGAAGAAAACTAAAGTACATAATCTGGCTTTAGGCTTTTGAATATTTTCATATATGTTAATAAAATAAATATAAAAAACATTAAAATAAATATAAATTCTGTACATATTATTTATTCACTGACAAAGTATACATTAATTAACTTTTCTTCTTGTTCCTATGGCAAAATTGCATCATGCAAGGGGATCTGAGATATTTTGTTTTTAATTATGTTAATTAGAATTCAATACAGCACATTAAAATTTTTTAATATTAATTAGACAGTGTCTAACTGGTACAGATTTAAAGAGGCAAAATTACTGATTCAGCAAAAAACAATGAGCTGTAGAGTTGTCTCAATTTCTAAATAATCACTCATCTCTGTTGCTTTTCTAGATATAATCTGTCACCTCTCAATCTATGAGATGTCCTTGGTACTTGCTGATCTTTCCTTTTTAAAAAAATTCTATTTTTTAGAATTTGTCTTGTTCAAATGTACTTCTTATTGTCTCTTGACAGCATTGAATTCTATACCCAACCAAATTCAGAGGAATATTTCTTAGATTACTCAAAAACCAGAAGATTAACTTATCTAGAATTACAGACTTGCTTGTGCGTATCTTAGGATGTCACAAATAATCTCCTAAAATATGCAGATTGTTATTTGAGTCAAATACATGTACTATGCAAAATTATTTTAGAGCCATTTTCCTTGAAGAAAATATTTAAATATGTAAACCTATATATTTACTTTCTGCTTTTCATTATTTGATGAACATGTAAGAACAATGGATATATGATCCCATGACAATTTAACAGATCTTATGGACAGTTATATGTTCCACCTCTACTGAGTGTGTCCTAGAATTCTGCAACAATAAATGTTTGCAACTATTATTTAAATATAGAAACCAACTACATATACATGGAAAAGACCTTGATGAGACTTCTAGAGTCTGTATCAATGAAGATATACAATGAAATAACAGGTAAAGTACATTCTTTATTTATTAGAAAAGATAATGAATCATAAAAGTACAGATAAGGTCTAGAAATGGCTCAGCTGTTAAAAGCAATTGTTCATGAAAGTCCTGGGGTCAGTTACCAGCACCCATGTTATGTTTAATAACTGTTGGCAACTCCAGAATATTCAATGCCCTCTTTGGTCTTCATAGGCACTACATGCACTTGGTACATAGACATACAAGCAGTCAGAAACACAAATATACATAAATAAAAATGAACAAATCTTCAGAAATAAATGAATCAATGTACAAAGACAGTGCTGAGAGCCAGAACAATTTAAGGCTTTCTCAGAAAACCTGGTGGAAAAAGAAAAAAAAATAGTTCTGTGTCTTTGCTTAACAGCCAATTTTGCAAGGCCATTCTGGGCCTGGGATTAAGGCCTCTAAGAAATTAATGTTTCAGTTTTTGGGAAATCGGCTTCTCCATCCCACCCCCAAAGAGACTGGAGTTATCATTCTTAATGTCATTGTGCACTCAGTCCTTAATGTTCTTGAGATGCCCTCTGTTCTATTTGTATAATATTACTTGATTAGACTCCTCTTGACTTTGTACCATTGTATGATGGCTTTGCCTGCTCTGTCCCATTTTTCCCCAGAAAATCGTATATAAAGTGCTGCACTTCTTAATAAGCTTGCTTGGCAGAAAACATAGCTTGTGAAAGACTACTGTTAGAGCCAATGTTACATTTTAAGTTTTAATTACCATGCCTAAGAGATCCATGAAACAAAATGACTCTGATCTGAAAGCCCTTGTCCAAGGACAGATAGTCTTTGAAATGTTAGAGGCTATTGTTTATGGGAGATAACAAGCCACGTGCTTTTCATGCCCCTGAAGACATTTGTTTGACCCATCTGCACTGGATTTACTTGATTACACGTGGGTGAAAGGTTTTTAAACAAGAAATAGTCAGGATATGTGCTTGCCTCTGATTGGACCTGATTGGAAATGCAATAAATTAAGCCCTTTTTAAGCCCTCTTGATTCTGGGTCATTTCCCAGGAACCTGGAAACAGACCTAGCCAGACCCCGTCAACCTGTCCAGTATTTAATAAAAGCTTGCTTCAAATTTGGCTTTAAGCTGCGGTGTTATTCTTAATCAGTAGGAATAACAGTACCTGGTCTCAGGCTTCCCTATCTCTTTAACTTCCCGTCTCCTGGTCTTCTCTCTTAGAATCCTGTCACTAAAGAACAACCTCCTTGTCCAGGTCAATACGTATGTGGCAACTGCTAGAAATGGCAGTTTGATGACTGAAAAAAAGAAACAAATATGTAATGTCTTGATCCATTCATTCAGTTAAAACACCACAGACTTAAATTTAAGGCATTTAGGATCTATCCATGACTCTGTTGTTCTTGAATAGTTTTTTAAAATAAGTTTGCACTTTTTTGTTATCCATGGAGGTAGGCATAGACCACATAACTCCTAGCATACTTTCTAGTATTGCTTTTACAGAGTCTTAGCAAAAATATCAATATTCTAATATTGTGTGTGATAGTTTAAGTGCTGAGGTATTTTTGGAGTTAAAGATACTAATTCAAGCATATATCTCATTAAATTTTATATTTAAAAATTATATTAATATTAGGGTTTCTGACCTGAAGATTTTCATGCTAGTTGATACAGGCAGCTTATTTACTTTTCTATTAGGAAGGACAGAGGAGTTTTGAAAGGAAGAACTTTATAATCATTTTACCTCCTGCCAGCAAGCTTTAATTTTGGAATCATTTGCCAAACATATTATCCAATTATGTATACCAATGTTCCATTTTACCTTCTTTAGTATATAAATGCATTTATTTTGTGTATATGTTTTCATTTTAAATTTTGCTCTAAACTAAAATATTTGGTTTAAATAGTGACCTCAGTCAATACAATAAAAAATAAGTAAGAGTAAATGTCAGAAACATTATTGTTATAGTAAATGTCAAAATTGGGCCATGATCTTCTTACTGATCTTTCTCATTTTTGTCATTACTGATACTCTGAATTTTATAGCAATTTGGAATTAGTTGGAATGGTTGATTATATTTTTGTGGTAGTGCACCAGCAATTTTAGAACTTAATGAAAGGACATGTAGACTGAGCTATATTAATTGCAAGTTATGATTTGAAAATTATAATACAAACAGATTTTAATAATAAATATACATATGCAATGTACTCTTCAAAAGCCAAGAAATGCCTAGGGAAATACAGAATGAGTCAAGAGAAGCCCTCTTTTGAGTAACTGGTCAGGGCTGTCTAAAGAACTCCTGAAGTATACAACTTACTGCTGTTGCCCTTGCTTGCACCACAGAAACAGAAGTTAAGTCCCTTTTGATGGTGACACCGTGCAAATTTTAAACACAAATAACAAACTCTAAAGAATCAGTGTCATTAATACTTCACTTAACAGATTAAAAAAAGGAAAAATAATTCGAGATCTGGGTGGCATATGACAATTTTGATTCACTAAGCAACGGTCAGCACTATGGTTTTATAGAGTAATAAAGACAGTGGTAGGTTGGTGAGGTAACTCATTGGATAGAGGCTTACTCTGTAAATGCTGATTGAACAGGAGCTCAATAAATATTGAATATGAGTTCACTTTCTACAACATATTTAAAGGTAAAAGCAGTGAATTGACTCAGCAACACTGTTTTCTGACCACTGTATGTAACCATGCCATTTATGTGCACACACACACACACAAATAGCAAAGGGAATAAAAATTTAAGAACATGTCCTCTGGTGTAGTAGTGCTATGAACACCATGGAAATAACAAACCATTTTCTGATTGCTATTATTGTGTTAAGAATTTATTATTAGACTAGTCATCAACCTTAGTAGAGAGCCAACTATGCTTATTCTGCTAAATGGACATAGTATTGAACTGACTTCTAATGATTTATTGTTATACCCATAGATTAATTCATTTTCCAACTTTTGGAAGAGAAGAATCTATTTATAGTAGATGATGATTAACAGAGACCCATAAGTGACCAAGATGCAGAGAATGAGAGGCTGTAAAATGCCCAGCCCTAAATAAAATGTGTAACACACACCTTCCCCCAAGGCTCAGTGACTATTAAGGAAGGTGGAGTAGAAGGATGTAAGAGTCAGGGTTGTCTCTGTGAGTTTCTCCATCATCATCTTGACCCCCATTGCTCATATAATCCCTTCTCTCTCCGACTGCACTCCAGGAACTCAGCCCAGCGCTTAGCTGTGGATCTGTAGATTTTCTTTCATCAGTTACTGGATGAAGGTTCTATGATGACAATTAGAGTGGTCATCATCTGATTACAGGGAAAGGCAAGTTCAGGCACCCTCTCCACTATTGCTCGGAGTCTTAGCTGGGATCAACTTTGTGGATTTCTGGGAATTGCCCTAGCACCAGGTTTCTTCCCATAATGACTCCCTTTATCAAGATACCTCTTTTCTTTATCTCCTTCTTTTTCCCTTTCTCAGCTCACCCTTTCTGTTCCCTCCTGTTCTCCTCCCCCTTCTCCTTCAGCTTTCCCACCACACCCATTACTCTTGAGATCTTATCTATTTCCCCTTCCCAGGGGCATCCTACCATGTCTCTCTTAGGGTCCTCCTTATTACCTAGCTTCTAAGTGGCTGTGGATTATAGCCTGGTTATTTTCTTTGTGTCTAATATCCACTTATGAGTGAGTATATACCATGTTTTTTTTTTCTGGGTCAGGGATACCTCACTCAGGGTTCTAGTTCCATGCATTTGCCTGAAAATTTCAAAATGCCTTTTTTTCCCCCACTGAGCAATAATCCAATGTGTAAATGTACCACTGACTCTGGACTGGGGAACCTGCATAGGACCAAACTAGGCCTGATAAATGTGGATGACAGTTCGGTGGCTTGGGTAGTTTGTGGGGTCACTGGCAGTGAAATCAAGATTTATCCCTAGGGCATGAACTAACTTTTTGGAGCCCATTCTCTGTGATGGGATAAGTTGCTCAGCCTAGATACAAGGTGGAGGGCCTTAGTCTTCCCTCACCTTGATAGCCAAACTTCGTTGACACTCCATGGGAGGCCTTGACCCTTTGGAGGAGTGGATGGGGGGGGATTTGGTAGGGGAAAGGTGGGGGAGGGGAAGAGAGGGTTGGGGAGGGAGGGGGAACTATGGTTGGTAAGTAAAATGAAAAAAATACCTTTTAAATATAAAATAAAACCTAAAAAAAGAGTCGGGGTGAAGGATGGGTACACAGTGGTTCTGAAAGACCTGGATAAATC
>LOEQ01014839.1:1284-12676 GCA_001685075.1 Bramus lutescens
GCCTTTGAGCTGTAATTCTTCTCCTTCTTCTACCCCTATTATTCTTAGGTTTGGTCTTTTCACGGTGTCCCAGATTTCCGGGATGTATTGTATTAAGAATAATTTGTTGGATTTGCTTTGTTCTTTAAACAGTGAGTTAGTTTATTTCCTCTATAGTATCCTCAGTGTCTGAGATTCTTTCTTCTATCTCTTGTATTCTGTTGGTAATCCTTGTCTCTGTAGTTTCTGATTGTTTACACAGATTTTACATATCCAGCCTTCCCTGGGTTTGTGTTTTCTTCATTACCTCCATTTCATTTTTCAAGTCTTGAAAAGTTTCCCTTACCTGTTTGATTGCTTTTTTCTTCGTTTTCTGGGTTTTCTTAGGTGTCTTTGAGAGATTTATTCATTTCCTTCATTTTTTGTCAACTCCATTTCTTTATGGAAGTTTTTTACTTCCTGTTTAATGCCCTCTATTATTTTCATAATGTTCCATTTAAAGTCGACGTCTTCTATTTCTTCTGTAGTAGGGTGTTCAGTTCTAGAACAACGCACTAGGGACCTAAGACCACTACAATACAACGGAAAGAGATTGCTGGAGGAATTCTTGCATTGGCGCCTGCCCATCTCTTCCTTCAAATAGGCCAGGAGAGTCTTGGTGTCTTGGTCCGATCTTTGGTGTGACTGACTCTCTGGGTGGATCTCCTCAGTGCAGGAGCAGGAACTGTTCCTGTCTGGATGGAACTTCTCAGCGCAGAAACAGGGTCGCCTGGAAGTCCATGGACCTGGCAGACAAAAGGGCAAACTTGGGGGGAGGGCAGGGTAGAGTGGAATACAAAAGATCCTGCAGCAGAAGCTGAAGGTGCCCTGCAATAACTTGTGGGGAACTTCTGGCCTGCCTGGCCAGCAGACATTCACCCCTCTGGGGGGATAGTCTTAGTACAGGAGCAGGGACTGTTCCTGAGCCAAGAACCTTGCAGACAATCGGTTATAATGATTTTTTCATCCTGTGTCTTATTTACATTAGAAATTTGCTTCTTTGGTTGTGCTATAGATTTCAAAATCTGAACATTTTACACTGTGAAACAACTATAAACAAATATGAATTATTGACTAAATATGTTTTACTTTATATTAACATAAAATGAATAATCAGACACAGTATTTTTAATTTAAGTAAAATTAATCGGAGGATACTTTGAAGAAAGAAAAAAAAAACCTTGGGAAAAGCTAAGAATCCAAACAGATGGACAATAAATTCACCAGTTACCTATAAAACTCCTAAGAGTCACAGGTGCTGACACTTTTGAGGGGTGACAGAAGATAGAAAAGTAATTAAAATCTCTTGATTAAAAACTGCCCATTTTTATTTCCATTATTGAGGAAACTGGAATTTCACAGCTCAAAGTGCCAGAGAAATATTTTTAGTTTTTAATAAATATTAATTTTATTTTTTATATTTTTTTATTTGTATATTTCAAAAGTATATTTGCTTCATTAACATGTTTTATGCAAGATAATTTGAAGGATGTTTCATTAAAGCATGAATTCACATTATTTATTTTGAAAAAATTAGATTTAAGTACTAATAATATTTTCATATTTGTACATTTTCATGCAATTCTCTAAAGTAAACTTCTTACATAATTTTCTAATGATATTGCTGTGAATTTTGTTCATACATTTTCAGTATAGTCAATAACTAAAAGGTGAAAATAAATAATTTCAAAGTATTTTATGCCAGTGTTAGTCAAGATGTTCATTTAAAAAATATTTATTTATCTATTATGTATACAATATTCTGTCTGTGTGTATGCCTGAAGGCCAGAAGAGGGCACCAAGCCTCATTACAGATGATTGTGAGCCACCATGTGGTTGCTGGGAATTGAACGCAGGACCTTTGGAAGAGCAGGTAATGCTCTTAACCACTGAGCCATCTCTCCAGCCCCCAAGATGTTCATTTTTAAATGTCAGTTGTCACACTAAATGCAATACAATATTTTATAATAAATTTTATAAATCTAATTCAAAATTTTAAATAATTCTAGAATTGATTCTAAACCTTTTCATCATTTAGGTGGTTAACCTAAGCCAATTTTGCTTGTTGATAAGAGTCACTAAACTACCAACTTTTCCTATTCCTTTTTTTAAATTCCTTTTTTATTGACACAGTCTCACACAAAAGCATTTAACTCATGTCCTCCATATTCATGTGCACAATTAGCAACTAAAAATTATGAAACAATTATCCTAGAGAAAGTGTAAAATTAAAGATCCAAAAATGGTTTCTAAACAAGACATTTTCAGGTATTAAGACAACCATAATTTAAGATATTTAGAAAACTAGAGAAGCTGTTCTTCAAAATTTGTGCAAAATGAATATCTAATGTACATATTCATTAAAAATATCTCAGATTAAACACAATAAAATAAAGGAAAATGAAAGGAGTATAAAAATATCTAGAAGTTTTAATAGATGACTTGCAATTTTCTTCTTCAATAAACAGAGAAATAGGAAAAAATTGCTTACTATAATGGGAATATTTGAAGGAAATTGTGTTATGTTAAGACACATAGGGAAAACTCTTTTTATCATGTTTTTATAAAATACAAAATTTTAAAATGCTAACAGCTCCTCTGTCAATAAACCAAACAGGCCAAATTTTCTTCAAGCAACTGAAGTCCAGCTTCTTAAGAAGTGCTTTAGATCCAGGGGACTGGGTAAGCAGTACTTCTTGTTTCTGTTATATACTGATTTTGAACTATAACTACTCACTACCCCACCAATTACATAAAATAGCATCAAGAATTTACCAAAAATATAAGGATCTTCCAATAACCTGTCTCTCCAATATTTATTATCATGTTTCACAGAATGAAGACATGTAGTGCTGAGCTTGAGTTGAAGGCCATCTCAGGACAGGTTCACATTAGAAATAGGAAAGGCATTAGACTGAGGTCAGGAAAAAAAGCTGTACTGAAAAAAATGATTGAAATTTCAAATGAGGAATCTAGCTGTGTACATAATTAATAGTCAAAGACCCCAAATTCCACTAAATTTATTCATTGCATAGAATACTAAAAGAGCCAATGTGCATTGTAGTATAATATTTTACAAAAGGATATTCTAACAGGAAGGTGTTATTGATGTCTGATAAGTGAGGGAAGATTTATGGTAAGCGTCACATTTAGCAATCATAGCTAGATGCTCACCATGAATTGTTAAACATATTAACACTTATTTGCTCAGTTTCAAAACATGATTTTTGTTGAAAAATATTTAAATGAAAAAGCATCCTCGAATTTTAGGCTGGTTTGATGCTATGCTAGTACAGATAAAGTAGTAAATGACTTTATGTTTCTCGGAAATTCTTATATAGTTTGTGAAGGTGTGCACTAATTGTATTGGATAGTACTTATTTTGTTTATTTTAGGAAATATTTAGATATATATTTTTTGAAATTTGAATTTATTTGATAAATATATGAGAGTTTTATTACTTATCCTGCATGTGGGATGGAGTATGCTCACCGACATGTGTGTATCCAGCATCAAAAACAGGGGCTTTTCCTGTATCATTCTTTGTTTTTTCACGTGTCCTATGAGATCTTTAATATATTCATTTTAAAATGTATTTTTTCTCTCATATATGCACAATCGTGATTTCCCTTCCATCACCTGTTATAAGCTTGCTCTGTCACCTCCCATATCCACTTCTCCATTTTGTTTTTCAGAAAAAATGGAGGCTCCCACATGTTCTCAAACAAACACTGTATAACACATCACAGTAAGAGTAGGCACAGATCCTTTTACTAAGGATGTAGAAAGCAACAGGGTTGATTTTACACGATGGAAATTTGTTCCAAGATCAGGCAAGACAGTCAGAGACACAACCCATTCCTACTCTTAGGAGTCCCACAGAATACCAAACTACACAACCCTACCATAACATATGTGAAGAAGATCTACTTCAAACCCATACAGACTCTCTGATTGTTGCTTCAGTCTCTCTGATCACCTTTGAGCCCTGCTAAAGTAATTCTGTGGCCTGTGTTCTGCTGATGGCCTGAACACCTCTGGCACCTACAACCGTCTCTTTTGCAGGCTTCCCCAAACTCCATCTAGTGTTTGGCTGTGGGTATCTGCATCTGTTCCTTCAATTTCTGAATGAAACTTCTCTGATAATCATTGGATCATTATATTTTGAGACAAGTTCTATCGATGCACCCGGAGACTGACATTTTTTCTAGACTGTTTTATGGGAACCCACAGAAGTAGGGTCCATTCTACCTTGACCAAAGGTCAGAGAATTCCAGCCTATTGGTGCTCCATCAAGGATATGACAGGAGGTTTGACCTAGGGAGTGACTGTCCACAGAATGATTGGTCTAAGATGTGGTTGTTGCATGTCCTGAATAAACAACAGAAGGCTTAACTTGCGATATAGATGCTTGATGTTTTAAGTATTGAGCAGGTTATTGTTCTGTTTGTTCTTTGTATCATGTTTAAGCAGTCTTTTGCCTTCTCCCTCCCTTCCCCCACTTTTTGGATTGGGGTATATAAGCATTAGTAAAATGAATGTGGGTGAATTCACTATTCCCTGGATATCCCTCCCAGTTCTATGCTGTGTCTCTTTCCCTTATCTTTCTTATCTTAACTCTCCTCCCTAATATTTCTAATCATCATACCCCTACCCTAGAATGTGCAAACCCCATCAAGAGAGAGCTGGAGAGATATCCCTCCATTTGACCTGGACACTGACTGCTAAGTGCCTTCCCAGAATACACCTGTCTTCACCTTCCCAGGATCCACTTGACACTTAACACTAGTATTATAGGTTTAATTAATCAGGCTTGGATGTCTAAATTGTTGCTGATATGAATACTCAAGTATTCATGCAGGTATAGTAAGTAATCTGCCCAATAAGCCTTCTCCCAGTGCCACTCCCCTAACAACCAAGCAAACAGCAATTAAAATTTTCTGTTTTAAACAACAGATCAACTCCTCAAATGTAACATTAAAGTTACCTTTTAGTGAAATAAAGCAATCATGTTGTCTTCCTTTACCTCTCTTTCTCTTTTGAATTATTATTTACTTTATTCTATTTAATGTGTTCTATTTGCTATTTAGCATCATCTCACTTCAGCCTATATATTGCATATCCTAAAATATTGTTCTTGATATGTTACCAATAACTTGCCATGCTCTTTCCATAACTATTTAGAAATCCTTCAGCTTTGTATTCAATTACACAGATTTAAGACATATGTATATATATTTAGATTTATTATTAATATTTCAGGCTTATTATTATTTGTGTTAAAATACTGTATTATCATTTTAGATTTCATTATGATTTTGTGTTGGTCACATTTTATGTTGTCTATCATATTAATTTCTAATTAGCATTCCTCTAAAACGCTTTAAAAATTTTTGACATTGCTAATATTTTCTCTGCCAAATATGAAAAACCTTGTTTGTTTGTTTTTACCTGTCAACGTCTATAATTTCTCTGGATCAGTTTGAAACATACAAACAAACATATATAATATATACATTTCTTGTCAAGTATTTTAGAATATGCTGCATGTATGAGTATTTCTGATTTAAAAGGCACAAGGATGGGTACCATTGCAAGAATTTATTACAAAATGTTTAATTTGAGAAAAAAATGAAAATGAAATGTTTTATGAATAACCTTGTTTTCAGAAAACTGAATTATTTATATTCATTTTATGTGTCTGTGTGTATGCACGTGTACATGTGGATAATTTCCTATAAATGCATTACATGGAGATAAATATGTTAGGCCAGTGATAAAAGCAGTCATTAAGATGCAAGTCTACTTAGATACTGACACCAAACAAAGAATGAAAACATTAGGCTGGAAATTTTAATGTTCCCCTTACTTTGTGGAAGTGGATTAAAAAATAAAATAATCCTCTTTCTCAGAATATGATTATTGTAGTGTTAAAACCTGGGACCTGAGGCAAGTCTAGCTGTAATGAAGTCATTAATCACCTGCATGACCTTGAATAAGCTACCTATTTGCCTCACTTTCTTTATTAATAGGATGTGGATGATAACTTTTGCCTACTTTATGGAGCCAGTGTGCAACTTAACACCATCAGATAGTATGGACTAGGATTTGTGGTATACATTACAAACATTAGCTTATATATTCAATATTGTGCGAGAATTGTGATTGCATGTTATTTAGGTTTTTAATATTTTGTCTTAACACCTTGATTTAAATGCCATTTTCTCAGTGTTGTTCTCACTGACAACTGTTTAAAAACATCTTGCCTTCTGGGATTTATTTCCTTTGTCAATTTCATTTTTTTGCCTTAGGATTTAAGACCTCCTATCAAAGTTATGTCATAAAAGCATTAATACTAACCAAGTCATATTTTGGTTGCATGTTGGTTGTGCTAAAACACCATTAATTCTGAAATTTTTTTGCCTGACCTGAGAAAATTGATAATTGAAAATTATAGAAATTTAATTTTATTATTGTTTTCCCATAAAGAAAAAATAGAAACAAAGAGGTCAAGAATTTTATGTTGATATTTTTGCATTAGGGATACAAGTCTTTGTTTTGACTTTAACTGGCTTGGCTTTAGACTGTACTAGAAACATAAAGCAATCATGCTAGAAACTCCATGTCTATTGTTCCTTAGGCACTAGCTACTCTTTGTTTGTAGGTCCACAAAATGATCACATTTCACATATTATTTTCATTTTATTTATGTTTTGTTTTCATATATAACTATTGCAAAGTCACTATATGCAAAACTGTTCTATGGTTATCATTAGACTTTGTTCTGTGTTTTGAAAGGGGCTCTCTTCCTGAGACTGTTGCAGAGTTAGTTGCAGCTGTTGAAGACAGATATTTAAGATAAAAAATGGTGCCACTCTGAAATAAAATAAACTATGCAGACCAAGATCAAGTGAAAAGAAGAACAGGTTTTGGAACTTATGTTTTCATAATAATATAATATGATATAGCATTGGCAAGAAAATGCTGTGGTACTGCTATATAGATAAATATTTGAATACTGTGACTTTATGTAAAAGAAAAAGAAACTAAAAAAATTGATGAAACACAGCTTCCACTTTGCAAAATGCTCCAACTCTTGTCAACCAAACACCATTAAATCATTTCCCCAAGTTTTCTGGCAGATGTTTTTTAAAGGCAAAAGGCTTCACTTTTGCTTAAGACTAAAAGAAATGAAATATTCCTAGTAACTACAAAGAGCCAAATTAGATCTTATAAGTCAACTTGCTTGCCCATAAGCCATCCCTTAGTCCATAGCTGCACTAGAGGTGCTGGAAACTAAATTTGGGTTTGGCAACCTTTACTAAAATGTATCACTTAATTAGAAATTTGGTTTATATAATTTCTGGTTGATTCATTCTAGTATAGTTCTTACATTAACAACAGCATTCTTTGATTTTAAAACAAATTGATTCATTGATTCAAAGGGAGCTTGAGGCTAGCCTGATGTATCTCAAATACTTTTCCCCAAATATCCAATACGTGCTAAGCATGACTATATTAAAGACTCAACCTTGTGAAATGATAAAATAATTATATTAAGTATATCAAAAATGCCTCCTATTTATCAAATATTATTAAGAATTTATGCATATGATAAAGACAAATGATAGAAATTGATCTGGATCGGAAGGGACCCAAAGCATTAATTGCCAGAATGTTCTCTCTGGAGGCCAGAGATGCTAGAAGAGAGTGTTGTTATTCCTGGTTTCTTGTTAACTTCTTTAATTGGCTTTAAGCTTTTATGAAACCGAAAGAAGCAAACCACACAACTCCTGTTTGGACCAACTGGAATTACTGATTCATCTTCTCCCTGTGTCTGAACCAATTTACTCCGTTTCATACTTTAAGAAGGTCCCTGAATTGGCACCTTTGTGATATCCCACTCTTCAGGACCCACACCTGCTGCAGAGAAGCTCTTCTTTCTTTACCTCAAGCTCCATACAATAAAATATTGATATCTAAATAGCTTCCTCTGTTATATGTGAATTTCACCTTTCAAGTTCACAAGAAAAGGACCTTCCAGGTGATATGTGATTCACCTCTACATCCTGTGATTATGTTTTCCAACCAATGGTTAACAAAGAAGCTGCTTAGACCTATGGCATGTCAGAATAGAGCAAGGTGGGTAAACTATGGCAAATGCTGTGAGAAAGAAGAGAGTCACACAGATGTCATGTATCTTCTGAAGGAGAAGGATGCCAGAAACTTGCCAGTAGACCACAGCCATGTGGCAATACACAGATTAATAGAAAGGGGTGAATTTAAGTTGTAAGAGCTAGCTAGAAATATGCCTATGCTATTGGTCAAACTGTTGTAATTAATATAGTTTCTCTGTGATCATTTGGTCTGGGAAATTAAAGCACAGTCTCCTTTTGAAACCAGAAGCATGCTAACTCCATGACAATTTTCCATGACCAACAGTGTATCACACTATAAAATCAAATTTAAAAATCCACCGAAGACCTGAAAAAACGTCGTTGTTCTAAAACAGAACCCTTAAAAATGTTCAGAATTACATACATTTACACACAATCTATTATCCATGTCATATAACTTCTCATACGTTTTCCGAGATCCAAATTTACCTAAGTATAAATATGTTTTATAAATGGTGTTTGCATGTAATCAAGTCACTTTCTAAGTTATACTTTATCTCCAAATTGTTTATCATGCATGAAGTAATAGAGATAGTATGTATAACATACTATACCACAGAAGATGTCTCCATCCTCGGATCTTATAATCTTTCCACTTCATCTTCCTCATTTTTCCTGATATTGTATGTATAGTAAGTAGTACGTAAGATACAGTCATTATCATTGGAAAGTCAATGGTTAGTCACTCTTGGAATTTTGAATAGTTGTGCATTTCTGTAATGGTTCTTTTATTCTGGAAAAAAAAAACGTTTATAGCAATATGGTTACCTGAACAAGCCCTGAAGTAAGAACAATAGTGCAACTGTGAAAAGGAGATATTATACAAGGCCCAACCATCTATGAAGAGCTTCATTCAATAATATTCCTGTGAAAGGGAAAAATCAATCTTCATCAGAAATGAAACCCATGCTATATTACTGAAATCCTAGTGGTCCACTGTAAATAAATGTGTATATTCTACACTCTATATATGCATGTGTAGAGAGAGATAACAACAATAAATAAATAATACATAGTCATGAATTGACAGAGATTAGAAATGGGAGAAATAAGAGGATATCAGAGAGATGAGAGAGATGTGGAAAAANACCTGAACAAGCCCTGAAGTAAGAACAATAGTGCAACTGTGAAAAGGAGATATTATACAAGGCCCAACCATCTATGAAGAGCTTCATTCAATAATATTCCTGTGAAAGGGAAAAATCAATCTTCATCAGAAATGAAACCCATGCTATATTACTGAAATCCTAGTGGTCCACTGTAAATAAATGTGTATATTCTACACTCTATATATGCATGTGTAGAGAGAGATAACAACAATAAATAAATAATACATAGTCATGAATTGACAGAGATTAGAAATGGGAGAAATAAGAGGATATCAGAGAGATGAGAGAGATGTGGAAAAAATGATAAATGCACAATATCCAAAATAGAAATTCTAAAAAATTAAAAAAGTAACCATCATAATATTATTTGAATGCTTATAGTATTAAATTATTTCAACAATAATAAGAGAGTAGTCATCATATGATCTCTTCATTGCACTTTTTAGGCACAAATAACCAAACTCTGATTAAATGAATAGACACACTCTCTCAGCAGTGTATTTTATGTGTGTCAGAATGCATGCATGTATATGTGTGTATGCATATATGCATGTGTGCTTACCATTCCTCTCTTCAATGATTTATCCACTACATTCTCTTCTAAGTATCTATGCGATCTAGTAATCTTAGTCATTAGATCTTCTCATTAAAATAGCCTAGTTCCTTTGTCCATCTTCCTACAACTATGATCTAGTCTCTCCTCTTCTAGTAAACTTTTCTCATCACTCCGCACTTCATTTCTTTCTCTGAGACACTGTTAGAGTGGATTCTAGTCGGAGTCTTCTCTTTTTAGTATCTGTATCCTTCAGGCTATTCAGCAACTGAAATTATTCATAATACTTTGGTTTTCTTGGTCCTTCCTTGTTATTAGATAGTCTGTCAGAAGTAAAATTGTAGAGATATGAATCAGGGAAAAAATTCCCTTAACTTTTCCCAGTTCTAAGATACATTTCTCTGCTTTGTCTATATATTTTTTAAAGAAAGAGTTGAAATTCTATAAAAAATCAAAATAAGAGGTGTAGTGCTGAATTTATTCCCAAACATATATGCTTTAATTTGCTGGTTTCTGATTTTCACTATCTTCCTTGTAGTTATGTCCTCAAAAACTAACAAGATACTTTTGAGAATATTTCCACTTATAAAGTAGATATCTAGTATTTTCACAACAATGTAAGTACATTGACTGTTATTACTGGTTGTATAGAGTTTTCACGTATAAATGTTATTAATATATGTTATGTAGCTCTAAAATGTATACTACTAATCTACTTCTGGAGTGATTAACAATAACCTTAACTTTTAATTGTTTAACAACAATGAACTAAATTTTATTATTTCATCACTGGCACAAAAATTTATTTAAACTGTACATAACATAATATACTTTTCAAGTCATCAAGCTAAATCTTTGAGCAATACATCAGGTTTTCTGATGGTCTCAGTATTAAAATCACATCCTCAGATATTGAATTTCATAATGAAAAATTAACATTTTATATATGTTTCAGCTACATGATCAAAAAATATATATTAAAATTGATAAATAAAAAACTTATACATAATGCCAACAATGTAAAACTTTCATTGTAACATTTATATGGAGAAAATATATGAGGATCCTAACAGTGTCTTCTTAATAGAAATTTATTTTAATTTAATCTAGTTTTACTTCATTGATGCCAATGTCCATTTTATGAACAATTTCTTAGATTCAGTTTACAATCTAAAACTCTAATTTAAATGTCTCATTTATTTTTATCTATAGCAGTAATGATTACATTGTATGGGCTATTGAAAAAAAATGTGGTTTTCTCATAATATTCACTACTGAGTTTTTGTTTATGAGAAAAATTCTGATTAAGTAGAAGTAAATGGATTATACAGAATGCGCCATAATAAGTTGTTTTTTTTTTTTGTACCACTCTTTCTAGAATTTTACATTCTTGCATATCACCATAGAATCTTCAGCTGGCGATGGATGGAGTTAGAGACAGAGACCCACATTGGAGCACAGAACCGAGCTCCCAAGGTCCAAATGAGGAGCAGAAGGAAGGAGAACATGAGCAAGGAAGTCAGGACCGCGAGGGG
>LOEQ01014839.1:12821-39484 GCA_001685075.1 Bramus lutescens
GGAAATGGGAGGAGGGGAGGAGGTGGAAATTTTTAATAAAAAAAGAGAAAAAAAGTGAAACATCTTGGGGGAAAGAAATTCTGTCAGTCTATTCACGTATCTTTGGTAACACTATACACTCTTATTTCTAAAGTTTTCCAAGCTATTTTAAAACTTCTAACTTTATGTTACTTGTTGAAATTTTAATAGAAATAAGAGTATCTTTGTAGGGGTTATTATCTAATCTATGGTGGAATATCATGTATCTTATGTTTTCATGCCATTATTATTGGCTTGGAACTCATTGTGCAGATCAAAATCACCTGGATATGCAACCGCCCTCAAGCCTCTCACTCCAGAATTCAGGCAATAGAGGATGGTACCACCAGACAAGGGTCACCTATCATATTTTTATAAAAAATATTTGTGCTTGTTTAATGTGTGTCTGGGGGTTTTGCTAGCATGCATGTCTGTGTATCGTTTATGTTTAATCTACAAGGATTACAGAATAGGGCTTTAAATCCTCTGGAAGAGGAGTTAGAAAAGGCTCTAGTCATCATGTGGATTTTGGGGGCTGAAATTTGGTCTTCTGTAAAAGTATTAGGTTGTTTTATCACATCAGGCATTTCTTTAGTCACTATCATATCCTTTACTTAAAAGATTAATTGTAACCTTAACTTTACACAAAGAGTTATAGGTATGTAAGCAAAACTGAGAGCAGAAGGAACAGTCTTCCTCATAGAAGAGCACTCTATTGATTAATAAAAACTGATTAGCCCTGAAAGCACACATACAGTTAACAATATATAACAGTAGATTATATTTATGTGATTATGATATGCAAGAATACGTATGTGAGCATAGTTAATACAATTATAAGCTGCTAATTGAAATAAGGCAAATGGGGCTCTATGGGAGGCCTTGCCGGGAGGAAAGAATAGGAAATCAAGCAATTACATCATAATAAAAAAACTAAAGAAATAACCTTTAAAATGTAGTTTTGTTTTAATTAGGTGTGTGCAGTTGTGTTTCTTTGTGGATTGTGCATGTGATTTCAACTGTCTAGAAGAGTCAAGTGTCAGAGTGCCCTGAAACCAGAGTTAGAAGAGTTTGTTGGTCACCCAATGTGGCTTCCTGGAATTGAACTCAATTTGTTTGTAGGTGCAGTGCATGTTCTGAATTGTTGAACCATCTCATAATCCATCTTTCATATTTTATAACATAATATGGGAATTCAGTTCTTAATATGTATGTGTATATGTATGCAGATATGTGTGGATATATATTTCCTCTTCCCATACATTGTTTGATTTGTTTAAATAAGTTGTTGTCCCAAAAATCTAACTTTCACTTCAAAAGAGGTAAGAAATAGTTTATAATAGAAGCAAGAGTGAACAAACCTGACCCATTAGCATGGAGTCAAATCCCACGTTGTTTAGTGTTCAAGTGTTTTAACAGATTCATGAAGGCTTTATTATAACATAAAACATTAAATAATGAATCAAGACAGTTTTAAATGTACATTGATTAAAACATTATTTTGGGTGGAAACTGTAAGTCTCACCTGAAGATCTCTAATGTTGAGTGCATTCTTTGCTATTTTATATATGGATGCTGGTACTTTCCTTGTATAATCCAAATTGTTTACCTAATAGTCCCAAAATACTACTTCACATACAGAAGATGATAATAAATGACTGCTAATAGTGCTTAAAAGAGCCCCAGGTAAATTGCAATCAGGTCTGGACTTAAATCATCCAGACCTTCCCATAATCATAGTTCACATACATTAATCAGTCTTGCAGAATGAACAATATCAGCTCCGGTTTTTTCCAGGCTGATTTGTTCGTATTCAATCTCATTTGTCTCTGAACAGCAAAGGTTACTCCTCTGGTTTGCAATCACATTCATCTATATTGGTAACTTTTTTCCTTTTTATAGGATGTTTGAATGACCACAATACAAGTTAATTCTTGGGTTTGCATACAGAAAGAGGAAACTTTTATGAATGGAAATGGATAGTTACAAAGCACAGTTCCTATATAAGTAAGAGAGCTTTGGGTAGAAAATGGGAAATAATTATGGTCAGAGGACAAGCTTTAAAAACAGAGATAAATAGTGGCTTCCACATTATTCAAGTATTTAAAAGACCAAGATCAAATTAATGTTGATTGTTATAACTATCAACAATTAGCTGGGATTTGATAATATTACATTTATTCCATTGGGCAGTTTTTCTGGCATGAATTCACTAGCAATTAATAGCCTTTGTAAGTGGTCATTATCCTGTTGCACAACACAGTTCAGTGTCCTTCAGATGAGAATGCTACAGATGACAGTACTGAAACAGAATACAAGACTAAGCACTGTGAAAATACTTAAATTAAAATCATGCAAAGTCATAAGTAATACATAAAGAGTTAAGATTAGTCCTTACTCGATGCTCCTTGAAATCACATCTTTATACATGTATAAATACACACATTTATATAGGTATTAATGCATAATGGGTGATAATTAATGTAGAATTCATTTTCCATCAGTTACGGCATTAGGGAACTGAACTCTATGGAATATTTCTGCATAATGATCAATAAATAATGTTTGACTGTTATCTATAGCTCTTACTTGGATATGCACTCCCACTTTCTGTGAATTGACAATTCCCTGTAACATGAGAATTCTGCAAATTGTCAATCCTGTAACACTGATGATTTCCATAGTCAAATTTATTATATTTAGTTTTCTTAGTATGAATTCATTTATTATAATTTTCAAAAAATTTCTTTTGTATCTATTTACTGTTTCTGAATATAGACTAATATCAAAAGTATCATTTTACCAGATTAGCACTGTGAAAATACTTGAATTAAAATCATGCAAAGTCATAAGTAATACATGAAGAGTTAAGATTAGTCCTTATTCGATGTTATTCTGAGATAATACAGTCATGTATAAAATACAAATATCTTTATTATGAAAGCAGAATAAGCAAAATACAAAGATAAATATAGATTATCCCTTCATCTATAGGATATTTTGTTACATATACACTGTTTATATTTTGCTTGTTTCAATTCAAAATTTAACACAATATTTTCCTTAAAATATAGTTAATACTCCTTTAAACATAATAAATTTCAATATTTTAATGTTAAAGACAATGTTTTATGTAAATACACCTAGGATAGATATTAACATTTCTGTCCAGAATTAAAATGATATGACTGTGAGAGACATTTCAAGACATTTTCCAAAAAAAAAAAAACACCATTCAAATTGAAGTAAAATCAAACTGTTTTAATTGGGGGGGGCATTGTTACAAATCATTTTCTTTCCTATTTAAAGTTTCTATTAAATGGTATTAAATATAGCATTTGAGTTACCCATGCATTTCAACTTAAATATTATATGTTATATGGACAACTGCTTTTACTAAGCCTTTATTTTATCAAAAGTTAGTATTTCCACATGTGAAGTAATTTTCTGTGTTTCTGCTTCATTGGCAAGCACTGTGTTAACTCTGTTGGATCCCATCATTTTTGCTATGCCAAATTACTTTGGCTTTTCTATGTGACAAAACATATAGTGATGGAATGTGACAGCAGAAATGTAATGCAATATGACACATCAGAAATTTAAAGGGTAAGGAGATTAGCTATTTGGTGTCAGATTAGATAGGAAATGTCAAATCCAAAATGACTCTGGCAGCTGCTAATGGAGTGAAAGGTATGGTATTCATCCTGCATGTGAAACTATAAATTCTGAACTTCATCACAACACTTTTGCCAACTCAAAGATACAAGCATGTACATTCTAAAGTGTCATGCAAAAGCATGAGCATGTAACACAAGTCGAGTTACTTCATGATGACAGTTTTAAAACAATGACTTGACCCTTGATCTGCATGATACTTGTATTCAGAGAGCATATGTTATTAGTGCAGTGTACTGGGACATACATGAGTTGTTGCAATTTTGTAAGGAAAAATAACAAATGACATTGTATTCTGATAAATGTGATTTGTGTGTATTACACAAGCAATCAAAAAATTTTTAAATTGCTCTAATGCCAGAAAAAAACATAATTTTGATGTCATAGGCCAGCACCATCTTTTGTTACATATATTCAATTGCTCAATTAGTGTNAAGAGTTAAGATTAGTCCTTATTCGATGTTATTCTGAGATAATACAGTCATGTATAAAATACAAATATCTTTATTATGAAAGCAGAATAAGCAAAATACAAAGATAAATATAGATTATCCCTTCATCTATAGGATATTTTGTTACATATACACTGTTTATATTTTGCTTGTTTCAATTCAAAATTTAACACAATATTTTCCTTAAAATATAGTTAATACTCCTTTAAACATAATAAATTTCAATATTTTAATGTTAAAGACAATGTTTTATGTAAATACACCTAGGATAGATATTAACATTTCTGTCCAGAATTAAAATGATATGACTGTGAGAGACATTTCAAGACATTTTCCAAAAAAAAAAAAACACCATTCAAATTGAAGTAAAATCAAACTGTTTTAATTGGGGGGGGCATTGTTACAAATCATTTTCTTTCCTATTTAAAGTTTCTATTAAATGGTATTAAATATAGCATTTGAGTTACCCATGCATTTCAACTTAAATATTATATGTTATATGGACAACTGCTTTTACTAAGCCTTTATTTTATCAAAAGTTAGTATTTCCACATGTGAAGTAATTTTCTGTGTTTCTGCTTCATTGGCAAGCACTGTGTTAACTCTGTTGGATCCCATCATTTTTGCTATGCCAAATTACTTTGGCTTTTCTATGTGACAAAACATATAGTGATGGAATGTGACAGCAGAAATGTAATGCAATATGACACATCAGAAATTTAAAGGGTAAGGAGATTAGCTATTTGGTGTCAGATTAGATAGGAAATGTCAAATCCAAAATGACTCTGGCAGCTGCTAATGGAGTGAAAGGTATGGTATTCATCCTGCATGTGAAACTATAAATTCTGAACTTCATCACAACACTTTTGCCAACTCAAAGATACAAGCATGTACATTCTAAAGTGTCATGCAAAAGCATGAGCATGTAACACAAGTCGAGTTACTTCATGATGACAGTTTTAAAACAATGACTTGACCCTTGATCTGCATGATACTTGTATTCAGAGAGCATATGTTATTAGTGCAGTGTACTGGGACATACATGAGTTGTTGCAATTTTGTAAGGAAAAATAACAAATGACATTGTATTCTGATAAATGTGATTTGTGTGTATTACACAAGCAATCAAAAAATTTTTAAATTGCTCTAATGCCAGAAAAAAACATAATTTTGATGTCATAGGCCAGCACCATCTTTTGTTACATATATTCAATTGCTCAATTAGTGTCACATTAAAAGAATTTGATTCATAAAAAGACTAAATCCATCAATTCTTAATTCATATCGTGAGTTGTATAGTACCTGGTAAGTTTTCAGTCTTCTTGGTTTATTTTTACTAAGTACATTAACATTCACTGTCTAAGACTGTTTAAAATATTACAATATTTTGTTTGTTGTCTGCTAATTCTAGTTATCATTGACATTTCTCTTCTCTGTGACATATAGCAAGAAAAATAGTAGGAAGGAAACAATTGACTTTCTATGATCTAAAGAGTAACATTAATTCAAAAACAGTATTTGCTAAATTACAAGAATAGCTTATCTCATTTGCTGTAGTATTAACCTTCCATTTCTTTTTCACTTCTCTCTTCCACAAAAATGTTGTGCCAATACAATGGATTCCTAGTTCTGACCCTTTACCATTTTGAAAAGAAACACTGGCACTCTAGTACAAATCTCCAGCTCATGGTGAGTTGCTTTCCTCTCCCTGTTCAGATTTTAAGTATATTATAGCAAATTGTGCAAGAATGAAGGACTACCTAAATGAAAACACAGTTTGATTAATTGTGAATCAGTTACCCACTTTTCTTAGTTTTGTTTGTTTTTTTCTTTTCTTTTTAACACTCTGGGAATTTGTGAAGAAAGTAGCAATAATAATGATTAGAAGAATTAGTAGCAGATTTTCTATGGCTCTCTGGTATTAATGGCTTTTCATATTTTTAGGATATATTTATCAAAATAATGCATTGAATATTGGTGCGGGAGAGTTGTCTGTATTCTGTCAATCATGTTTTAAATAAACACTGATTGGCCAGGCAGGGAATATAGGTGGGAAAACCAGATAGAAAGGAGAGGTGGAGCAATGAAAACAGGAGTATTCTGGGAAGAAGGAAGCTCTTTTGGCAGTCCTGCACAGATCACCAAAAAAGCAGGATGTGACCTGCCCTGCTGAAAAATGTATTCAGCCATGTGGCTAGCATATACTAGAATAATGGGTTAATATAAGCTACAAGAGTTAATAAGAAACCTGAGCTAATGAGCCAATCAGGTTATAACTTAATGTAGACTCTCTGTGTGATTTTCTTTGGGGGCTTACCAGCTGTAGGAACTGATCAGGATATAAACTCCCACAAATAGGGCTTCATGTTACGGAATATATTGGATTTAACATTATAAAAGTATCCTAAATTTTCCTTTTCATATCAAAAAAATGTGTCTTAATGGAAATAAAGTAATTATATCACTAAAAGTTTATATTTCTTTGTGTACTTTATAAAGCAGTGTACCAAAAATTACTTAAAATGCTCAAAATTCAGTAAAAATAATATTCAAATAATAAGACTTAAACATTTTATGAGGAATACAAAGTATCGTTGCTGAGATTTCACATATCAATATTAAATAAACAGGATAAATGACAGAGACTGCAAGTTAAGCAATTCAATTTTAAATGAAGATGATTTCATTCATATGAAAAATACAAAATAAATAAATTAGATTTGAAATCACATTTATACAATATATTTTAAACATTTATTCATTTGTTTAAACCTTATCAAAGTTAAATATTCAATTACTAGTATAATGTTTTAGTTTATTTTGATACCATTCTTTCTTAATATATATATATATATATATGAAATAATGCATCTATCATTTAATAATTTGATATGAGGGAGAAGAGTAAATTATGTTAAATACTTGTACCATTTTCACCATCTTTTCATTAATATGAGTATAATAAAACATTAATAAATTTATCTTGGCAGAGTCCAATGCCATACCCATAGAATATAGATGTTCCTTTTTTATAAAATATTGTCTAAAAAGATATAAATATCGTGATATGAAAATTCATGTCTGTAAGATTATACTAGGGTCGCTAGTATATGAGTGAAAATTGTGCAGAGAAATTCCGTGGGATGATAATGATCACATCATACGCTAAAGTCTTAGTTTTGCCTGACATAGCATAGGGTCTCTGCTACTGTCAACTTCTGATAATCTGCCACTGTTGTTAAATGTATAACAAATATCTCATCATTTATTAAATCAGAAGAGAAGAGCAATATTGTAACACTTAAACTTTCTTTGGAGACCCATAAACTTGAAGGAAAAGATAAGCAACATCAGAGAAGATGAGGACTGAAAGAATATAAAATCTGAACAAGAGTAAGAAGAGTCTATGCTATGCATAAGATAACATATTTGTAATAATTTTCAAGGACTGTTCTAGACAGAATCACCTTTTACCGGTGTAGGGACACAGGAATTTTAGAAATATAAGTACAGAGTAAGAAGACACAATAAAATAATAAGACAAAAACATAGAAAAATTCTAGGAGGGTATTCCAGTGATCCCTGAAATTTTAAAAACACTCATGTTTATATTTCCACAGCCTTTATACCCAATGTAAATGGGGGGTAACAAAGGATTTTATATCATGATACAAAGGATAAATCACACAGTCAATCACTTTAAGACTCTGAGACATAAAATAATTAGCATTATGTTACCCTGATAGAGAAGGTACTCTAGGTCATGTATGCTGATGCCTGCCCTTCCCTAGGTGACCTTATAGTTACCATAAGAAGATCAGAAGTACATTTGCATATCCTGAACACCTGTCAGGTTGGCATGGACTTACTAGAATACGCCATTTTATTGTTAAAAAAAGCAATTACATCTTCGTTTGGAACATGTCCTGCTACACTTGTGGATCATTTGAGTAACCTCCAAACTCTGATCATTAGACAAGGTGGAAAAAAATAATCCAATAAAAAATGGAGTACATACCTAAACAGAGAACTCTCAACAAAGGAATACAAAATGGCTGAAAGAAACTTAAGGAAATGCTCAACATCCTTAGCTATATGAGATATGCAAATCAAAACAACTGTGAGATTCCATCTTACACCTGTAAGAATGACCAAGATCACAAACACTGACAACTTATGCTGGAGAGGTAAAAGGGTAAAGGGAACACTCCTGCATATCTCCTGGGAGTGCAAGCTCGTACAGCCCCTTTGGATACCAGTATGGTGATTTATCAGAAAATTAGAAGACAACCTTCCACAAGATGCAGCAATACCACTTTTGGGTATATACCCAGAGGATTCTCAATAGTATCACAGGACATGTGCTCAACTATGTTCATAGCAGTATTATTTGTCAAAGCCTGAACCTAGAAAACGCCTAAAGGCCCCTCGACCAAAGAATGGATAAGGAAAATGTGGGACATTATGCAATGGAGTACTACATAGAAGAAAAAAATAATGACATCTTAAATTTTGCACACAAATGGATGAATCTAGAAAACATAAACATCATATTGAGTGAGGTAACCCAAATCCAGAAAGACAAACATTATATGTACTCAATCATAAGTAGTTTTTAGACTTAAAGCACATAAAACGAGCATACAAATCACAATTCCAGATAACCTAGACAACAATGAGGACCCTAAGAGAGAGTATGTATCTAGATTACTACACAGGAAGTAGAAAAAGACAAGATCTCCTGAGTACATTCGGAACATGGGGACGGTGGGAGAGGGTTGAAGGGGAGGTGAGAGGAAAGGAGTGGAGTAGAGAAAACTGTATAGCTCCTTAAAATAAATTATATATATATATATATATCTGCCAAAAAGTAACATGCTTAACTACAATATTACTCTACTGAAATTCATGAGATAATATCAAATTGAAGAGAATTTATTACTATAATTTTTGTCTAAATAAGAGTATGTTTTATATTGTAGATGTGTCAACATTAGTTTCATGAGTAAATGGATAGCTCTACATGACTAAAACTTTAAAGAATTCTGTCTAGTCTCATTCAATTAAGCTGCTATAATATTTTTTTAGCTTTCTTTCATATTTGAGATGTTAATATTGCTACATAGTTTCTCTCTTTCTTACTTCCCTCCATGCTTCTATAGAACCCTTCTTATTCCATTTCAAATTCGTTTCCTCTGATTTATTAATTGCTGCTTCATACGTATATGTATTTGTAGACACCCACACATATACATAGACATATCCTGCCTAGTCTGAGTAATGTTGAAAAGGTATTAAATTTAATATATAGTCACAGTTCTTTATTGATCACTTATAGTGTATTTCTTACAAATTTATTTCAGTAGTTGTTTTAATGCTATTAGAATATAGATGAATTAGAATTCTAACATATCTATCAACATATGAACATATATTTAAAATTTAAAACTAAGGCTGGACATTTATAGGCTATAATGAACCTCCTTGTGTATTTTTTGGGGAGTTGGGTGGCAGGCCATCCAAAAGAGCAATGACCAACAAAAGAAAAACAACCAACAAAATAGAAGCTCTCCAAAAATATTTTCCTTTTATTTTCTTATGTCAGTAATTACTTTTGTATTTTTGCTATGAGGTGTAAAAAAAACTATTAAAAGTTGTTTAATTATTGAGTTACCATGGTTTCCATTTAATCAATGTTTGGAATATAGATCTTTACATAGTATTATTGTATCATGTATGCAATCATAGCTGATATTTTTTATGAAAACCAAGATTATATAAATCTTGTCTTTTTCTACTTCCCATGTGGATTAGATCCATGTATGTCTCTCTTAGGATCCTCATTGTTGTCTAGATTATCTGGGATTGTGATTTGTATGCTGGTTTTCTGTGCTTTAAGTCTAAAAACTACTTATGAGTGAGTATATATAATATTCGTCTTTCTGGATTTCGGTTATCCAAAAATTCCTCAAAAAATACAGAAGGAGCTTTCTTCTTGCCTATAAATGTCCAGCCTTAGTTTGGCTTGTTTCTAGCCAGCTTTTGTTAATTTAAGTTATCTCATTTCTTTTTGCCTCTGGGCATTTGCCTTCTGCTTATTTCTATATATTTTGCTTTCAGTTTTACTAGATAGTCTCTTGTATGCTGGGTGCCTGGCCCCTAGCATCCTCCTCTTGTGTTCTCTTCCTACTGTGTCTGCCTGCCAACCCTTCATATCCTTTCTCCTGCATTGCTATTAGACATTCCGCTCTTTATTAGACCTATCAATGTTTAACCCAAGCAAATTAACACAACTTCACAGAGTTAAACAAATGCAACATAAAATATGCAGCATGTATATCACAGAATAAACTCTATATTCCTGAATAATTATAAATTTTCTCAATTTGAAAATTGCAATTCAACTGACAAAAGTTCAAAGAATTTAACAAAAAATCTCACAGATTCTTCCACATTATAATATACTAAAAACATAAAAATGCACCCACTGAGACAGTGGAACTGATCTAATGGGAGTTCACCAAGGCCAACTGGACCAGGACTGATGGAGCATGTGATCAAACTGGACTCTTTGAATGTGGTTGATAATGAGGGCTGACTGAGAAGCCAAGGACAATGGCACTGAGTTTTGATTCTTCTCCATGGACTTGCCTTGTGGGAGCCTAGTCTGTTTGGATGCTCACCTTCCTAGACCNAGGGGGAGAGGGAGTGGAGGGAGTGGGAGGGAAATGGGAGGAGGGGAGGAGGTGATAATTTTTAGTAGATAAATAAATAAAGAAAGAAAAAAAATGGTAGGATATCAGACTGTAGAGCTTCTAGTGGTATTATTACAATAAACCTTTAAACTTTTGTATTAAAAAATAATAGAAATGTGGAAATATCTAAACTTTAGGACTTGCAAATTTTCAAGAGTCATTTCAGGTATGCGGCAAAAACTTAATTTTTCAAATTATAATCAACAAGAATGCATTCTCATGTAATTAAAATTGTTTGTTTCAATGTTTGCTTAACGAATTATCAAGAAATTAATTACCTTTTAAAATTTTAACCATATTAAAGGCAGGAAATTTCATCCCAAAATGTCATAAATTGTATGTTTTAATACTTAACAAATTTTTGCCAACTTTTAACATCACATTCTGAAATACATAATCAATATGAAATTTATTGCAATATTAAAATTTCTCAAAATACCTATTAATCACTAGAACTTCTTTTTTTCTGGAATCCAGAATTTGTAGAGACAAATACTCTTGAGCTGTTTTTAGCTGTCTTAATAACCATTCATTTTTGACATCTATGATTAAGCAAATGTCTTGTGACAAGCAAACAAAATGTATATATTAGTGGAATTGCACATACATTTTCCTGTGCCAGTATAATCTGCCATCCTATTTCAAATAATTATCTGACAAATACCATACATTGTTTTTTTTAAATATTTTCTTTTTAACTCAAAATCTACGTTGAACTTTCATCACATTTGAAGATAGTACTTGAGGAAATCTAATTCTGTTTTTCTAGACCATATTCTCTTATATTTGGATCTAAATAAAGTTTTCTTTTTCAGTTAGTGAGAGAGGTGTTATTGTCAAATGTAAATTTTAAAAAAGAAATGCATTCAAACGTTGTATACTTATACAACTCAAAGAGAATAAATATAATACAGAATGTCTCCAAATAAAAGCCTAAATTTGAACCTAAGGGCAAAATATATTTTTCACAAAGAAGAATTTATTATAACCAGGAGAAAAGTATAGGGATATTTTAAGAACTAATAATTCATGTGATATTATTTTAATTTAGGGGTTTAATAACAGAAGAAAATTATGAGAGATAAATTTGTAAGGGATTGGGGATACAACTCTAGAGTATAATTCTACCATGTACAATGTCCCGGATTAAACCATAAACACTGTCAACAATAGCCATAGGAATATTAATATATTTTGAAAACATTTATAAACATGTAAAAGTGTAATTTTATGAAAAATATTCAATTAATTTGAATGACAATAACATGGTTGTATTTCAATACTCTATGCATTTTGATTTCCTTTTAGTTATGTGACTATAAATAGCTTAAGTTTCTCTTTGACGAGACTACAATAAATATAGTGGGAGTTTCTATTTATGACCTACTTAAAATCATGACAATTTTAAGTTTTAAATAAATATACTGATACAAATTTAGTTGACATTTTCTTTCAAGTGAAACGATTGAAGTGTGCTGCTTTCTCAAATTTACATTGACAACATGTGCTATTTATTCATTATCAGACTATTTCTACTTTTAAAAGGTTCTTTATCAGCTTTTTTTTTTGCCAGCTGCCAGTGAGATGGGATGTTCGCCTACAATATTATCATTTTATGCATTAATTACAAAGTGTGTAGTAAGTCACCAACATCACTTGCACAAAGACATAAGAGGCTGTAAAAGTCGACTATGTTGCAAACATGAAATTTACATAACGTGATAAAGTATAATATTTAAAGTACACAAGATTTAAATGGATTTTAAATCCTTTTAATTTCCCATTATTTCAGCCAGTGTAATAATCTTAACAGATTTGGAGCACTTGAAATTGATTTTGATTATAATTATTATTGTTTTATTATGAAAACTCACTTTACATACACAAACATCATATATTCCTCATTACTCCAAATGTACTTTCAAAGGACTAGTGCTCTGCATTAGTAATTCAATCTAATCTATATTAAATACATACTATACAGAATTCATATGTTAAATAAATATAAAGTAATAGACTTTCTGTTTCCATTGAATGAATGACTTTCAGAATGCTATATTGAGCATTTGTAAAAAAAATATATTTGTTTTAGGAAACTTTAAATAAATTAATCTAGCTGACAATTTTTTATCTGATGAAACCTTGAAAGCTTTCTGATTGTTATTAATATTTTTAAAGTTATGCTGTCTATTAAAATGTCTCAGGTCTTGTTAAATAAGTAATATCACTAAATTGTCCTTTTGTGTAGTGAAAGTAACTAACAATAAACATCTAATGTTAGTCAAAAACATATAAATTTTGTAGTCATTCTTAAGTGAATAAAATGGAAATATTATGGTTATAAGATGTTAGTTTATTTTGTTGTCTACTATAAAATTTAATTTATATTAGAAGCTACATTTGAGTTAATAATATTTAAGTTAACTGAAATTAATGAACATTAGCATGTTGGTTTTTATATTTTCTTGCAAAGTGGGCAAGTGATAGTGTATTTTGGAAAAAAAATTAATAATGATAGTCGGAAAACTCAGATTTCCTTGTAAAGCCACCTTTAAAAAGTCAGTGCCAAGCTGGAGAGATGACTCAGTCATTAAAGGTTAGGCTCACACATGAAAATGTAAATGTCATGGGCAGTTTCTTTCTCTCACTAGCAATTCTGAGGCACTAGCATTAGCGGTTTCTAATCATGAGAATCTATGGAAGATTGATAAAATACAGGGATGTTTGAGAAAATGGAGCTTAGCACAGAGATTTCATTTATAGAGATCCAGAAAGTGACATTTTGTTTATGACATTTGCAGCAAGCTTAATGTACCTAGACTTAATGCACCTTGACTTAATGTCTTTCAAAAAATTTTGTTTTAAATGTATGTGTTCAATCTCCACTTCCCACTAGACTTGACGTTTTAATAGACTAGCTACTAGTAGATATGATGCTGTATTAAATGCCTTATATTCATCCACAGAAAGATGTAATAGGTATGGAATTATAAAGCTTCTCACTTACTACCTTTAGAGCATTGTGTTAAAAAGTAAAACCCTAGGAAAAAAATATCTAACACTTTATTTTCATAGCAAATTTAAGTTTAAATAAAAGATTGAATGTAAGATATGTAATTATTGTTTTGAGAGCTGTTAATGATGACTGCAAACTGCTTAATTCCAGAAAGACATTTCCTGATAATTTTAAAATATGATTGTTAGTATTAGATGAGATATTTAAAAGGATCAAAAACCCATGACCTGACAATACAATTTTTATCTGCTTTTAATTTTAAAAGATTCTCATACTGAATTTCCTATTTTATTCTTTAAGATCAAGATGTGACTCATTTTTAAAATGTTTATCTTTATTCATATAAGACTCATAATAAGACATTTATTTATATTTAAGTATACATTGTGTTCAAAACAGTAAGAATTGTCAATTTTATAAAAATGATTAAATAAAATATATAAACTTTCTATTATAGTTGCATGTATTACTTAGCATTTGCTTCTTTGTGTGATAACTATTTTTGAGTTGAAATATTTTTACTATATTCCATTTCATCTTTGTTGAAATACACATATATTCATGAATATATGTATATATATTCATTAAAAATAAGCATCAAATTTTTCTTTAAATAAGAATATACTTTATGTTTTAGACATAAGAATCTTAAATTATCAACTCTTTCATTTTCTCCTTATGTTTTGTTTGTCTTGAAACCATCATCAGGTCGATGAATTACATTTCTTTGCTGATATATACATTATTAGCTTTTTGATTTCTTTTATAGCAGCTTATTTGGTTCAAAATTTATGGGCTATCTTGAATTCAGAAAGGGTGTATTAAAGCCTTAACAAATATTGCTGCATTTTCTTTAACATCTGTCTCTGGAGTTTCATTTTCATAATATTGACAGTTAGTTTCCTTTCTACCATACCACACTGAGGGTGCTGGCCTTGCTGTGAAAAACCTTCTGTTATCAAAAACTGATGCTAAATGCAAGTTAGCAGCAGCTTTCAATGTAAGTGCACTAGATGGAGCAAACAGTTCTCATGCCCCAGAGTCATGGAAAGGTCAGAAACAGCACTGACCATTAAACAATATCTATTAATTTAGCTCTGGAGAACAAGTAGCCCAGTTAGGCAGTGATAGAGNAGTTCTCATGCCCCAGAGTCATGGAAAGGTCAGAAACAGCACTGACCATTAAACAATATCTATTAATTTAGCTCTGGAGAACAAGTAGCCCAGTTAGGCAGTGATAGAGATCATTGTTTTGCCTGTGAAGCCATTTAGCAAGTTCTAAGGTATTTGAGCAGTTGAAAGTGTGATAATGTGTATTTGTGTGTTTTCTCTCTAATAAAGTCTCATGGAAATTCACAGTTTTACTGCCTTAATCCATTATCTCTTGCTGTGGTCAAATGCATATTATGAGGTGAATTCTTTAATAAAAACAAACTAGGGCTTATCATAACTCAAGCCTCTAAAAGCAGAAGAGTCTAAAAGTTCAGGATATGACTTATTCAGACTCCAGTAAGTCATCAACATTGTAACATAGCAGAAAACTAGAAAGGAAAGAGAAAAATGACAAAAGCCAAAGAGTCACAGTTATAGGAGTTGTGTTACAGGTCTCGGCATTCAAAGAATACAGGAGAATATTTACTTCACTGTGAGCACTCAAAAGTGACCTCTGTACCCTTGAGACATAGGACCTGGGAGCTGCTCAGTCCTAAAGAGAAGAGGGAAAATAAGAGTGTCCCAATCTCAAGACTGGAAGCTCTCTGCTTGGTCTCTGCATTGACAAGTTTCTGTTTGTTTGTTTGTTTGTTTTTGCTGCTGGTTTTCTTTTCTTTTTATTTCTTTAATTTTTACTTTTATTCTTTTTTCTCTGTCTGTTTTTTTTTGAGACAGAAAAAATATGAAGTCGGGTGTAGGGGAGCTTGGGAGGATGGAGGGACATGATCAAAATATATTTTTAAAATGTAGTTTAAAAAAGAGAAACGTCACCTTGAATCCGTTCTTAAATGTGATGACAAGAACCACCAAAGCTATTTATCAGAAAAAAGAAATGGAGATATCTGAATATCACGTTTATTCCATTTGGACCACTGGTGTAAGAGGTTCTTCTGTCTATGTGTTGATTTTATTGATTAATAAATAAAGAAACTGCTTTTGGCCTATAGCAAGGCAGAATTTTGCTAGGCAGAGAAAACTAAGCTGAAAATTGGGAGAAAGAAGGCAGAGTCAGAGAGAAACCATGTAACCCCATTAAAGACAGACACTGAAACTTTACCTAGTAAGCCACATCTTCCTGGTGATACACAGATGAATAGAAATGGATTAAATTAAGATGCAAGAATTAGATAATAAGGAGCTAGAGCTAATGGGCCAAGCAGTGGTTTAATTAATGCAGTTTCTGTGTAGTTATTTCAGGAGTCTAAGTGGTCAGGAGTTGAACAAGCAGCCTCCTACAACAGACCATAATGTATTAAATAACATTTTCTAAAATTCTTTACAGAAACAAATCCAGAAGCATGCTTTCCCATCCTCTGGGCATTTCTGCATCCTGCTAAGCTGGCAAATAGAGTTATAAATTACTCTCTTGTTTCATAAATAACCAGTTCTTCAGCTAGCTAGTTGAGTTGCAGAAGAATGCCAATCATCTTATTGAGTAATTTAATCAGCTGTTAGAAGTCTTGCAAACTCTCAGCACTATTGAATGGTTAGGACCTAATTTTGACTTGGCTGTAAAAAGTGATGCACCACCATTCTCATAATTAACAAAACTCAGATATTTTTGTAAGACTACTTTATTTGGGAATTTTACATATGAAAAAATTATTTACAGATCATGGTAACTCTCTTCATCGAGGGCCATGGAACAAAGTATCACCTATTTTGAGAAAATATGGATAACTTAAATTTCTCACTTAAATATTTTTAAACTTTACAATGCATTGCCACAAAATCATATCTACTTTTACCCTCTCCCTCCTCTCTAACACCCTTCATAACACAATGCACCTACCCTGTGTCGTCATATAGCAAATATAAGCTGCAAGACAGTAATAGCTAGTCAATAATTATTGGAAAAATATGATAAGTCATTTATGTTACAGTTTATCTATCTTTATAAACATTTTGAAGGCCATTTGCATTGTGAATGTGATACTGAATGCAGTGTCACTGGAACTTTTAGAAATAGAAAGGTCTCCAATTTATTGTAGTTTAAATTTGTGTGCATTTGGGAGTACAGGTGTCATGTTCAAAGATTTGATATAGTAATGGAGTTCATGATCAAATATATGAATTGGCCTTAAATGCCAAAGAAAATATTAAAAAGAGCAGTAAACTTTATTATTAAAAATTCTTTAAATTTCATGGAAAGAAAATCATAATAATATCATGTTAATGGTTCATGTTATTCCTAAATAAATTTGTAATTATGAAAGAGATTGAGAAATGTGAGAGAAATTTTTATAGGGCAAAATATAGAAATGAAAGGTACTTAAACACTTTCAGATATGCTTTGGAAAATAAATCTTTTCCTACCTTCACAACATTATGCTTAATACATGATTTAAATGGCCAATTAAAATTTTTAGAAATGAGTAAGTTAAGAAGAGTATGTAAAACAACAGTCAATCAAGAAAAACTATTTATTTTGTGTTTTCTATAAATAAGATCAGTCAATCCACTTTTTAAGAGTCCATCTACTTTAAGTACCCGTGCAGTCACATTTAATAGCAATTGCTACGTGTAAGGACTCTCACTTGTCTATTTGTTTGTATTTTTTTTTTAGCTGGAATCAAACACAGAACCTAATACAGACTAGGACAGTGACCTACCAACTAAGCTTTATTAGCCTTTTTCTTATTTTTTTTTTGATAGGACAAAGAGGAAGTTCTCAGATAGAACTTTAAATTTAAATTTTCTTTTTTTACTTCTTTCTTTCTTCTTCTTCTTCTTCTTCTTCTTCTTCTTCTTCTTCTTCTNTCACAGAGATCTGCCTGCCTCTGCCTCCCAAGTGCTGGGATTAAAGGCCTGCACTACCACCACCCAGCTAGAACTTTAAATTTTCTAGTAGCTAGCAAAAGATACAATGTAATGCATGAAAGCCATAAGATAAAAATAATGGTCAAGCATAAACAAAAAAAAACCTATTTGCTTTATACCTAATATCAGGCATTTCAGTTACTGAATATGATTGAATGCATGGGTATGAAATCACCCAATCAAGTAAAAAAACAAATATGCTACTACCTATGAAAAGATAACATACAGCAAAAATGAATACTTATGAATAATTTGTGAAAAATATAATGCCAACCTATTGAATTGACAAAATAAACAGTTTCTTGAATATGAGAAGCATTTTTCAGGAACTGTGGGGATCTTACACAGGATTGTGTGCATGAGAGAAGTTATAGAAAATGATGGGAAAGATGAAAATCCTATTTAGTGGCTATACAAATATACACCATATGCTTATATGATATTATTATTTAATTGCCATAAAATACCACTTTTCACTACGAAACACAGTATTGTTGACTAAAGCAAGACTGATGACCAATGGATATGTAAAACTTCTCTCACAACTCTGAAACTCTGTACATACCTCTATGTGTTACCAGAAGAAATATCTATTAGAGCCTTTTGAGCAAGCTTAAAATACGTTAAGTTGTGGTTTGTTTTCTTTTGCATTTTGACATTGTATGTAACAGTATCAAATTGTATGCATTATTTTCCAGGTATATGACTTCACAATGTATTACCTAGTTAGAAAGTTATCATTATTTTTTAATGTTAAATTTCCTCAATTATAAATTGTTACCTAAACTTACATATGCAAAGCTATATTTTTAATTAATTCCTTTGGGAATTTTAGATCCTGTGTATTTTTTAATTGTTTTTATTATTAAAAGTTCTATTACTAGAATTTTGTAGTGAATGAAGATTTCAGAACAACATACTATTATTAGTAATAAATATTAAATACTTGGCATTGTAACCTGTGAAGATATCTGTTCCTTTGTAAAGCCCTGGGTTTTATTTATATAGAGTTTCTCCATGTAGTGCATGATAACTATAAAAATCACTATATACCTGCTTCAGTAAACATTAAATTGCAGGTTTTTGTTTCTGTCTACTGCTTTTTAAAGTTTCATTAGCCAGGGCTGCATACTTTCCATTTTTATAGTCTTTTACTCTCTAGGATAAGTTTATTAGTAAGTACTTGATTTATGTTGATGATGTGCTGATAATAATAAAAATAGAACTGCTTTTTTATATACCTACAGAAGTTTGTAACTTTTATTATATAAATTGTAAATTAGTTATTCTGATTTTTTATCTTTTCCTATTGCTTAAAAAATGCTTCTAGTATATGTGGTCCACAATTTTAGCATCTTCTGTATATTCAGTTGTGACATGTTTGCAAGCAGAGAAATTTTCTTTATCAGCTGGATTCTTTTTATTTCTTTATATTTTTTTTCTTCTTTCTGTAGTGTGGGAAGCTGAGAAATGCAGGCCCATTTCCCACATTGTCTGGTGGTCAGAGAATTTTAGAGAGTAAGGGGTACAATGTGCACTTCCACAAAGGAGATGGTTGCCTGGCTTTCTGAAGTTGGGTAAACATGGTGCCATACTGTGTTGCTCAGGATATGCTAATGTAATTCTGCTTCTTCCATTATAACTTTGAAATCAACTAGAAAGGATGTGTTTTCAGCCTATGTGATCAAGTGGACATGGATAAAACATTACTTGAATCATTCCGATACCTAGGCAACAGAATGTTAGTGCCTTTTTTACCAGCTACCCCAGTTCATATAAAAGCTGTGGAAAAATAAAAGCAGGTGATTTCAGGATCTGAATAATCCCTGAAACTCCCTCCCAATACTGTCTCGTGGTTTGTGTTTTATTTCCTTGACTCTACCCTGGAAAGAAGTGGTTTTTGATGGGGCCGCTCTCCAACAGTATAGGATTCAGGTTAGGACCTTCACTGCTATTTTAAGTGTAAGAAGTGATGTGGAATTATAGCATTCCTGAATTCTTGAAGAAAGAGATTTCATCTTTACATCATTAAGTATGATATTAGCTGAGATGTTTTCAAATATAGAATTTATTGAGTAAAGAAAAGTTTATATTCCTGGTCTGCTGTGAGCTTTTATCCTAAAAGATTTAAATGTCTTAATATATTTTCCTTGGTTCTCCTGAAGTAATGCTGCTTTTCTGTCCTGTACTTTGTTAATCAACTCACTGAAATGATTGATTTTTATTTATTTAACCATCATTGTATTATAATAAAATCTATGTAGTCATAGTTTATCAGTCATTTACTGAGCTACAGTTTGGGTTTGCATGTCATTTGTTGAGAAAGTCTGCATCTTCTTCACAAAGATAATATTTATTTTTTTCCTACGGTTATTTGGTCTACATCTTTACTTCCTTGGACGGTTTTTGCATGGCCTTCACATTAGTGTATATATTAAATTGGCCATTGGCATATTTAAACTTTTATTCCTAGGTATTTTCTAAGATTAATTTTTTGTGTGAAGAAACAGAAACTTCCTGGATATTTGTGAATGCTAGTGCAGAAAAAGAGTGTTGTTCTTCAAATTTAATTCTTGTGGTTTTCCAGTGTTATAGATTGTTATCTGTATGAAACTCTACACAATTCCCATGAAAACAAATTAGGCCATTAAATTCAGCAAAAAAAAAAAAAGTGGAAACAGGTCAATGCTAAAGTACCAGTCTTGTCCTTCATTTCAGACGAGAGTGAAATAAAACCGTCAGTTTTCCTTTTTTCAGCTTCAAGAAAATTAAGAATGAAAAATTTATCTATTGATTTAGTTAAAATATTAACATTTCCTTATTATCTGTTTGGTTGAAAGTATCCCTTCAGCTCCCTAACATCCCTTTGTACAAAAAGTCTGGATTGTTTGCCTGGGGACTTCACCCCAGCTCCTGGCATAAGCTCCCTCCCCTGGGAGTTGCCTCACTCCTTGCTGAGGTGAGGCTGGGGCGACAGAGACATCTGCTACTCATTTCTCATGACCCCCCCCCGTTTTTTGCCTCAAGAGCCCTGTCCCAGGGGACACATTGTGGCAGGCTTGGGATTATTTTGGGATTAGTCCCAAAATTTGGCATAGACTTCTGAATGGGCTCTTGAGAGTCAAAGCCAGATCCTCAAATGCCCTTGGGCTGCATTTTACAAAACTCCTTTCAAATTGGGGCTAACGTCTAGTGTAAGAACAAACATGGTTTCTAGATGTGTGCGCCCCCACTCCTATTCCTCACTCCCTTCCCTGCTTCTCTAGCTGTTCATCTCTTACTGTTTGTTCTCTATAATGGATCCGGATCCCTCTTCCCCATCCTTTCACTCTAAAACTCTATAGGTGTTCCTTCTTTGCCTTTCTAACCTCCTTCAGCTTCTGCTAATCTGGTCCTTAATGGAAGCACCTGTGAGCTTTCCTGTCTTCTGCTGTCTATTGGTCTTTTTAAGTTGGTCAGCTGACACAGGTTCCTAAAAGTGTTTTGTTTGTCTGTCTGTTAAAATAATGTGGCCACAGTTCATTTGTTTTATGTGAATCATTGCCTGTACCTACTATACTTACCCCAAACCCAAACTCAAAGGCAGTATGATAATACATTCAACAGCATAAAGAGCAATATAGCACCACCAGAACCTTCTTCCAGGAATCTCAGAATGAGACTGTGATTGAAAGCTGTCTCTTCCAGTTTTAAAATCCTCTGTAGGACTGGGACTAAAGGCATGAATCACTGTAATTTTAAAGGCATGCACCACCAAGTTTTTATAGCAACAATTGTGGCCACTGGGATTAAAGGTGTATGTTACAACTATCTAGTCTGTAAGGCTGATCAGTGGGACTGTTTTACTCTCTGATCTTCAGGTAAGCTTTGTTTATTAAAACATAAATGTAATATAACTGAAATTTGTGGAAATGTCACACCAGCAATTTAACAGCACACATGAAAGCTCTGGAACAAAAAGATACTAATAAAATGACATAGTAAAACAGAGGGCTGAAATTAATAACAACACAAACAAACAGAACAAGACAAAAAATCACTGAAACAAAGAGATTTTCTGGGGGAAATCAATAAGATAGACAAACCCTTATCTAAACTAATCAAAAAGCATAGAGAATATGCAAATTAACAAAATCAGAAAGGAAAAAGGGGTACACAAAAACGTTGAGGAAATCCAGAGAATCATTAGGTTATACTTCAATATCTGGTACTCCACAAAATTGGAAAACCCAAAAGAAGTGGACAATTTTCTGGAGAAGTATGACTTACCAAAATTAAATTAAGACCACATAAACAACTTAAATAGACCTATATACTGTATGAAAATAGAAGTAGTCATTAAGACTCTACCAAAAAAATAGGCCCGGGGTCAGTTGATGTTGGTACAGAATTCTACCAAAATTTTAAAAAAGAACTAATACCAATACTCCTCAAATTTTTCCACACAAGAAAAAACATTGCTAAATTCTTTTTATGTTGTTACAATCAGTGAGATACACAAACCACATAAAGATATAAAGAGAATTACAGACCAATCATCCTCATAAATATTGATTCAAAAATACTTAATAAATTGCTGGCAAATTGAATCTAAGAATAGATAAAAAATAATCCACCATAATCAAACAAGCTTTATTCAAGAGATGAAGGGATGATCCAATATACGAAAATCTGTTAATGTAATATGCTATATAAACAAACTGAAAGAAAAAAAAAACATATGATCATCTCAATAAATGCTGAAAAAGTCTTTGACAGAATCCAATACCACTTCATAATAAATGATGTGGAATTCCCCTCTTTATGCTGTGACTACCATTGGTTAATAAAGAACTGACTACAATTAGTTAATAAAGAACTGCTTTGAGCCTACAGCAGAGCAGGACATAAAGAACTAGGCAGGGAAAACTAAAGTGGATGATGAGAGAAAGAAGGGTGGAATAAAAGAAAGCCATGAAGCTACCACCAGAGACAAACATGCTGAATCTTTGCTTGTAGGCCATAACCTCTTGGGGAGGCACAGATTAATGGATATGGGTTAAATTAAGATGTAAGAGTTAGCCAATAAGAAGCTAGAGTGAATGGGCCAAGCAATGATTTAAATAATACAGTTTTTGCGGATGGCTGAATTGGTGAAGGGGAAGAGAAGGAAAGCAAGGAAAGATATATCTTGATAGTGGGAGCCACATTCAGGTTAGGGAGAAACTTGGTGCTAGACAAATTTCCCAGGAATTCAGCAAAGAGTCCAAGCAGTAGTGGGGAAGATACCTGAACTGACCGTCCCCTATAATCAGGTTGAACACTACCTTACTTGTCATCATAACACCTTCTGCAGTAGCTGATGGAAGCAGATGCAGAGATCCACAGCTAAGCACTGGTCTGAGCACCCAGAGTCTAGCTGAAGAGAGGGAGGAGGGAATATATGAGCAACGATATCAAGATCATGATGGTGAAGGCATTCAGAGAGAGTTGATAAGAGCTAATGAAATCTCACTGACTCTGGAATGCTAGATGGGGAACCTGCATAGGACTGAACTAGGCCCTCTGAATCTGGTTGACAATTCTTTGTCTTGGGCAGTCTGTGGGGCCACTGACAATGGGACCAGGATGTATCCCTAGGGCCTGAACTGTATGTATGTGTGTATATATATATATTGAGCCTATTCCTTGTGGAAGAACATTTGCTCAGCCTTAAAACTCATGGCGGGTGTTCAGGGGCATAGTCCTGTCTCAACTTGATATGTCAGATTTTACTGACTCCACATAGGAAGCATTATCTTCTCTGAAGAGTGGATGAAGTGTTGTTTGGGTTGAACCTGATGTGGAGCGGGAGGAGGGAAAACTGTAGTTGGCATTTAAAATAAAATAGAGGCAAATATTAGGTTGTGATATCCTGCACAAAAGACAAAGTAGATGTTTACAAGCTCTTTCTGTTTCATCTTACCTTCCTTTTGACTATAAATAATAATAGATGAAAAAGAATAGTATAAAATATGTAAGCATTAAGATGAAGTTTCAAATCATCTATCAAAATGCAGAATTTAGAGATTTATATTCCTTAAACATTAATGTAAAAGTGAAACTTCAAAGATTATACAACTAAAACTGTGATATAATGGTCAAAGATTTTTTGAACATCTGTAGATACATTCACATATTTATACTCAACAACATAATTAAGATGATTGAGTATAAATGAGAATGCTCAGGACACTAAAATATGCTTTTACAAAGATAGCTATATTTTAACTTTTATGTCTTTGTACAATTTTTAATTTGTCTTTCACCGCTTTTAAAGTTAAGATATAGTTATTTGTTATCTTAGAGGTAAAAGTATCTTCAAAATGTTCTCAAGTTAAAAAAATGTTCTCAAGTGCTTTTTCAGATTTTAGTTTTCTGTTTAACCCCAAATATTAAATTTTGAGGATATCTCAAAGATGAAATGTGATCCTATACAGATGTCTATACATCAGTAGATTGAGGATAGTGGGTGACAAAATAGAAGTCTGGGTACAGTACGTATTTGAAGAAGGGAGTTGCAAAGAATACTAAAAGAGTTCCATGGAAATCAAGAAGAACAAAGTCTGAAAAGTCGATCCAGTTGAAATTCAGGTCCAATGAGGAAAATTTTGCTTTCAGGCTATAGCCTCCTCTAATGGTTGATCATTTCTTTTCCACTTCCAAAAGTGCTCTGCTTTAGATAAAGCATCCTCAAGTCAATATAGTCATTACTGATTCTAGTAAGAGCACTCAGGTTCTGTAATGGGTCTGAAAGCCCAATTTGTACTGTTTATCAAGAGAAGCTGGTGTAATAGAGAGGAGATAAGTAGATGATTAACATTGAAACTGTTTGTGAATGACAGAGAAGGACTGGGACATTATCCCAGGAAAATATCCCCATCTGTTCTTTCATTCTTTACCTCACTAGGTAAAAGGTATCTAAGTTATTAAGCTTCTGTCCTGTATCCAGCTTCATTTCCTCTGGTTTGGGGTTCTTTAGCCTGTGTACTTCCAGCACGTCCATTTCTCTTCACACATCACACAATCATAAAATCTGCATCCTTTGCTTCATTGATAAATGAAGGCAAGCTCAATGTTATCTTATATTTTGGTATTTTTAAACCTTGACTGATAATCAGTTTCTCCTTTTAGCTTACATTTTTAAGACGGTTTTAAATAAAAATAAATTTTCATTAAATGAGAAGTAGCACATATTTTCCCAAAATGTTATCAATTTTCCACTTGGCATTTCTTCCTAATCAGTTAACCATACATTTTCTGCACAGAATGCTGACAATTCTTGCACACAATCAGCATTTTAAGGTAATTTATAAATGCACACTAGACAGATCACTTTAAGCAGAGCTCATCTAAGACAATATCCGACTCTATATAAAATCATATTTTAAAAGTTCAGTTCCTTATGACTTAGCTGTTTTCAAACATGTTACTGAAAGACTAGGAACTGACATAGTTGTGAACATATTGACTAGCCCAAATGCCAGGCCTCCTTGGCCTTATTTCCCATGGAAAAGTAGGTATGCTATCTGCCCGTTCTGCAGCCCCATGATGCCAGACAATCATATCCATAGCCCCACAATGCAGTACAATGAGACACAATAGGTAGTCAGTCAAAACAGGAATTCAGTTTATTACTGTGAGCTTTAGTTTATATAGGTTAAGTGACATCATGTGACATGGGGGTACCTTCAGCCAATGAGACAGCCAAGTCCTCCCTCTGGCTGATGGGGCATCAACCTATATTTTGCTGTCTCATCCTCATGGGTAGCTTTGAGACTATCCTTCAAACTCAAGCCAGAGTATTCTCTGTCCTACAGGTCTTGAGGTACAGGCCCTGAGATAATTTTGGCCCAACTCATAAATTAATTTGATAGTCTGGTTTATAAATTGGAAAGAAAAACAAAATATCAGATAGTGATCTAAGGGTCAATAAAAATGGCTGTTTGTGTTATCAGTTCATAATTAGAAATGTGTCCTTGTATATCTTCATAATGCTAAGTCAGCTCTAATGGTTCAGTGCGAGCAGTTAAATCTTTATACCTACTTTTTCCGATTTCACATTGATTTATTCCTCATATTCAAAAATATCAAAACAAGATTATGCAGGGGCTTCTCTCCCTGGCTATGGCCTCTCTCTTCCTATCCCATCCCAGCTTGCACCCAGGCACCCCTTGACTTCTTCATGGAGATAAGATCCCCCAGCCTAGCCTGTTTTGGGGCTAGGACAGGGTGGTGAGTGCCACCAGGCAGAGTTCCTTTGTTTCACTAAGCCAGCAGGCAGCAAGCTAGGCCTTTTGTCTTCCCTGTCCCTGGCCAGCAAGGGGCCCTGATTCTGTACCAGAAGATCAATCGGAGAGCATTTGAAGGAAGAGATGGGCAGGCATCAATGAAAGAATTCCTCCAACAATCTGAAAAAACAACATGATAACACCAGAACCCAGCGAACATACAACAGGAAGATTTGAACACCCTAATACAGAAAAAGTAGAAAAATACTGACATTATGAAAGTGATAGAATCACTTAAACAGGATAAGAAAAATTCCCTTAAAGAAATGGATGAGAAGAATAACAAAAAGTTTCAAGAAATGAGTAAATCCGTAAAAGATACCCTAGGAAACCAAGAAAAAGAAACAGATAATGAAACAGTTCAAGACTTGTAAACTGAAATGGAGGCAATGAAGAAAACACAAAC
>LOEQ01014841.1:5207-16929 GCA_001685075.1 Bramus lutescens
GAGAGAGAGAGAGAGAGAGAGAGAGGAGAGACAGAAGCTGCCTCTTTGAGAGGGGGATGGAAAAGGAAGGAACTCAGGCTGGAAACTGAATATCAGCTTGCTTCAGAAGACAGGGGAGGAAGTGGGCATGGCTTGTCTCTTAAAGAGACAGGACAGACCATTACACAATGAATCTCAGGGGTGTGTACTAAAGAAAGAGGGAAGAAGTATGAGTAATAGATGTCATGTTTATACTTCCCCTTGTTCCATTTGAAGATGGAAAAAAGTAGTCATTAATCCCCCTTCCTCCAATTACAGTGGTGTTTGGATTCTTGAAGACACAAGAAAATATTTTTGCTATCATGTCAGAAACTATATTTCAGCTATATTTGTGGCCAAGTTTTAGCCACATGTCAGGTAACCATAGAATATTAACTGCAGAGAATAGTGTTTTGTGTGACTTAAGAAAATACCACTAGAAAAAAATCCTAACACAGGCACCTCCACCTGTGCAAAGAAATCCAAATAGGTCAGATTAAGCTCAATTAAAATGCCCATGTTTTATTAAGTACAGTGCTCTCAGGTGGTCAAGCACATGGCAGGAAGACAAGAAAGTGGGGAGAACATGCAAACCCGGAACCATGTGTTCCTCCTCTGGAAGCCAACTTAAATATCCTGTGGGAGTGGGTCAGGACCTGAAATGCTGGGATTTGGAGTCCAGACAAATGCAACTCCCAGGCCGGGGGAACTGTAATGAATGCCAGTGGCTGGCTCCCAACTTAACAGAAGCATTGTGATCATTTCATAGAAAACACACATATAAATTAAAATAAATTAATTTCACTGTCTACTCACTCAACAGCCTAGTATTAATCTCAAAATTTTGGATGAGGTTGACGTAAAGAGGGTGCATTGAGAATTAAATATCATTTGCAAGCATTGTTTTTGAGTACATTGAACAAGAAAATTAATTTTTTCTCTTTCTACTCTACATGATACATGCTGAAGAGTGATAAGGTTTTGATTGAAGGAAGACAATGAGAGCTCCAATAAATTGAAATTTTATGGAATTTTTTTCTCTATTCAGCTTCTCTTTGGGGATGGTAAGTTTAAGTAAGACTTGTAAGAAATTCAGGGAAAAAGCAAATGGAAAATATTTTGAGAGAAAACTCCATGTTAATTTCATATTTATAGAGAAAAATATTACTGGTAAACTTCTTAAATATTACAGCATTATAGAATTAGCATACTGCATATAGGAATTTAACATGATAGTAAAGAGCTTCAAAGTAGAAATATTTCATGTATAAACACTCAGACTGTTCATTTGGAAACATGTTCCTGTTTTACTGCTCCAAAGCCACCAAAAGAAAAGTGGGTGGAAAGTCAAAAAGTTCCTAAAACAGAAACAAAAAAATTTCAAGTTTTTTGTTTATTCTAATGCCATGCAAAAGTATATAAGAAGTGGGCCCAAATTGGTAAATCTGATTTCACCTATTTCTACTTCCTGCATTTCACAGTCATCAATTCTGTGTAATATTAACAATGAGTATGTCTCTAAAATCTTGTGTGTTCTTCACGACAATGAAAGCAGAGTCACCATTGATGCTTCCAAAGATATCATTATAAATTCTTGATGTTGAAGCTAGTATTATCAATAAGATGATATAGTTCTGTGCTATATTATTTAAACATAGTAAAAGACAATTATATTTAAATGTACAGTTTGATTCTAAAGAAAATTTAAAACCATGTACATACAAGCACATAGGTGCACCCTCATATTATGCATGCCCATCCAAACACACACACACACACACACACACACACAAACCAGTGTGTCAGCTATTATTTATACAAATAATCTTTAGGTACAAGGAAAAGTTATCATCAAAGGTATGATAATACAAATTATTGATTAAACTTTGGCAAATTTAAGTTGACTTTTCAAAAGTATTAACCAAGAAGATGATGATGTTTTGATTTGTTATCACATTTCTAAGTTACTTTAAGATCCATATGAAATGGTAGGATGAGAATTTCAGGGTTTCAAACCTCTAGATTGTTTATGATTGTTTTCACCTATTTTTATTGGTAGAAAATCCTTAATTTTAAATTCCTTCCTATAAATTAAGAGTATATACAGTTAAGGAGATACAGGTGATACTGTCTGAAAATAAAAGTATTAATATGAAAAATTAATTATATAATAATTAACTATTTTAAGTGCATCATGTAATTGCTGAGGCAACTCGCAGGTGATGACTGTATAGAACAGATGAAAACTCTGTGCTGGGAAAGGGAAGGGGAGAGGGGACCATATGAATAAAGAACAAAGAGAATGGTTGTGAATGGTCAGCTCGGTGTAGAAATTTGGTGACAAAATTTGGTGAGCAGCAGCTGTAACTGAAGATGGTTCAGGATGCTACAGATGGACAGTGAAAAACAATGGCACCCTTGGTGTTGATAAGTGCTGAACATCCCTGTAAGTGTACATTCTTAAAGCTTAGAGAACATCCCCAACCTTAAATCATTATGTTACAAAAAAGTTCCTGGGGTTAGAGAGATGATTCAGTGATGCTTATTGCTTTTGAACATTTATTAAGTGGCCCCGATTCATCTCTATCTCCTTTAGGTAAACTGACACACTCTTCTTATTTCTGCTTTCAATCCTATATGTTTGGAGTTCACATAGCCTTATTTACATACTTAAAATTTTTAAGCACAGAAATATTTTTTATACAAGAAAAATTTTTCATAATTAACATTCAATGTTAAATAGCATGTTTGCATATGCTCCTACAGTTTGGATCAAGATATAGCTTGGATCTTGCTTCCAAAGGCCTAAATATAGAAGGGTTGGTCCACAGCATAACACTCAAGAAATCACAGGAATTTTTGTACTTGGTGTCCACTAGATGTGAAATCCTGAACATCTTTCACTTTCTTTTTCATTTCTAGACAGGAAATAAAAACATTCCTCTCTTAATTACTCATCCATAGTATATAGGCATAAATCCAAAACAAACAAACTAGACAATAAAAATGTGAAAAATCACAAAAATGTGAACCTTCATTGTCTCTGTGTTGAGCTGCTTAAGGCACATACACAGAGGGATAGATTGACTGAAAGCCATACAAAGTTTCAGTTTCTTTGTTTTGTGATATTTCTACAGTTCTTGCATGTGTCCCTAAAAAAGGCAAAAGTTTATCAACACAAAGATTTTTTTATTTTAAAATTATTATATTATTTTAAAATTTTTATTTATTTTACGTACCAACCAGTTTCCCCTAGGTTCTGTCCTCCTGCTCCCTCCACCACCTTCTTCCTACACCCATCTCCTTCCATTCCTCTGAAAGGATAAGGCCCCCATGGGAAGTCAACTATGTCTGGCATATCAAATTGACACAGACCAAAGTTCTTCCCCTCTGCATCAAAGCTGAGGCATAGGGACTGGGTTCAAAAATGTCAGCTCATGCACCAGGGTCAGATTGTGGTCCCATTGCCAGGGGCCCCACAAAGGACCAAGCTGGTCAAATGTCAACTACATACAGAGAGCCTAGGCTCATCCCAGGTGGGCTCCCTAGCTGTCAGTCTAGAGTCTGTAAATTCCCTAGGGTAAGATGGCTCTGAGGGTTCCTCCTTCATGATTTTGACCTCTATTGCTCAAATAATCAGTCCTTCGTCTCTTCAACCTGAATCCTGGAGCTCAGCCCAGGTTTGGCTGTGGATGTCTGCATTTGCTTTCATCAGTTACTGGATGAATGTTCTACTATGAATATTAGGGTGTTTGCCTATCTGATTATATGAGAAGACCAATTCAGGCACCCTCTGCACTATTGCTAGGATAAATATGGTTTTGAAATGATGTGTGACTATTATTAGAAATAGATGAAATTGTGTGCTATATTCAGTTAACATAATAGATTGCTAATACATGTACTGTCTGTGCACTCACGGCTTCTCTTCTCTTCTCTCCACTTCCATAGCAACTCTGGCTTATTTTCATTATATATATTCTTATATCCTTACACCTAGTCACTGTAATTTGACTTCATCTTGCACTTTCTGGGATTGCAGAAAGCATATGTGTAAGATATGTGCTCTACATTGTTTGACAAGAAACATTATTCAGACACAGGCTTGTAATCCAGCAATGTCAAGCTAAATTTCTGTAGAAATTGTTTCTAAGAGAATGTTTTCTACAACTTTTTACAACTAAACTGAAATGTCAGAGATGACTCAGAAATTAAAGCCTTTGTTTTCCATTTTACATTATATGATGCTGATTTTTGAATACAGCTTATAAGCACAATGACTGAAAGTTAAAAAAATAGGAAGTAAGTCTTAGATAACACTTCACTTGTCCTAGATATTGAACTTTAAGTTAATTTTTTAAAATCTTATAACAGTTTAGAATGGATTTTTCCTAGTATGTGAATAACACACCCCCTATAATATGCTTTATTGAAGTTCCTGAGCTTTTGGACTTCGAATGTGATATTGTGGGTGGAACACAAGACCTTGAACATGCAAAACAACTGTTTTACCTCTGTTATAGCTACATATTCAGCCCCAATTGCTGTCATTATATTTATTTATGGATTTATTCTACATACCAGGAATACTGCCCTGCATATAAAAAACTTCATGTAAGTATTTCTGGAAGAATAGAGTTTTTAGAAAACCAGTTTTATGGTTTTCTATAAAGTCTCTGTTTTCGGCAATGAGAAGTTTCCTCTAATCAGGAGAGAACTACATTTCTGTCTGAAGATTTGATTTTGTGAAGAGAATCCTGATTTCCCATACCTCATAATAGCAACTAAGAACACTTTTGAAGGCGTAAGTCATAAACAATCCCACACCAGTTCAGAATTATAATTAATAGAATAGTTATTTATTTAAAGGGGAAAACTTACAGATCACCGTCCCAGACCACAGCCATCTGCACAATCAGGAAAGGAGCCTAGTCGCTGAAGCGGAGCCAGAAGCCAGAGAGCGAGTGGAGGGCAGTTGCTGCTTTTTTAAAGAGAGAGAGAGAGACCATGCCCCAATGGGCTGGCATCTTAGCGACTATTGGCTGAAGGAGCTCCCGCAACACACTTTCATCTAAATTTATTGATTTTTGGCACATCTACATATTATTTTTAAGGGGAAATAAAATATCTGTTAAGTGCTTTAATTGATTTCCCTTTCTAGTCTTTATTTAGTCAGAATTTCAATGAGAGGAGCACAATTTGAGCAGAAATGTTCTACTTTGACAACTGATTAAAAGGCATTTATACCATGGCATTTATACCACTACATTGAAACTAATTAATTGCCTTCTACTTCATTATGATAAAGAACTTTTAGTATCTTCTCAAATATCTGTGGAGTACCATCAGTCCCCAGAGCTTCTGGCTATTAATAGCTTCACTTAGTACCATAGTCATTCATCCAATGACATTTCAACAATGGCTTTTCCATTTTATACCATTAAACTTTTGTTAGCAGTGACACAGAAATGACTCCATCAAACACATAGAAAGCAAAATACGTACTGCTGTCATATTCTTTTTCTCTTTTCTTTCCAGAATTAAGGTCTCTTACAGCAATCAATCTCATCATTCTCTCTCTTTTCAATGGAATGTTAATTCAAATGCTTAAGTGTCATGTGATTTTCAACTATTTTCTGCATTTCTTTTGTCTCTGATTGTTTCATTCCTTAAAGTAGCAGTTTGCAACCAATGATTTGCCATCCTCTTGGTGCGGGGGTGGGGGAAATAACCCTTTCACAGGGGGCACATATAACCATCTGAAAACAAAATATTTAAATTAAAATTTATAATAGAAAAAATGTAATTATGAAGTAGCAATAATAATTTTTTGGTTGGCAGGTCACCACAACGTGTGGAACTGTATTAAAATGTTAATGCAATAAGAAAAATTTAGACACTGCCTAAAATTCACCTCTAATTTTCTTTAATCATGGCTTAAAGCAGTGGACACACAGATACCCTTTTCAAAATTATAAATTCTAACATTTCAAAATATTACAGACTTTCACATCTGTGATTTTCTTTTTCTTTTTTTTCATTTTGGCTTTCCATTTCTATAAGGACATTTTTTAAGGACTTTATACAAAGAATTTTTGTTTAATGATATTTAAGCTTGACCTGTTAACAATATAAATTCTGCTTCTGCCCATCTGCCTTGGTGTTTCTGTCTCTCCCTTCTCTCTCACCCACTCCATATACAAGCAAAGATTAATTCTGTGATAAATTTAGATATAAGTAAGGGTTGTAAAAATATTGTAGCATGTTTTCATGGGTGCTCAAGTAGCTATTGCTATGTTAATTTCTGAAAAACACAGACTTTTTTTAAATTAAGGAATGTCTTTTCTATGCTTTTTTAAACTACAACGGCATTATAATTTCATCAGAATTATTTTAATTTTAGTGGAAGAAACCACATTTATTTAGTGATAATGTATTCTTTACATGTGTATTATTTTTTCACTTACTTGTGCATATATGTAAATGTAAATGTAAACGTCAGACAAATGTCAAATACATTCTATTGATTTGGATATTATCTCAGGATATAAAGCCAAGAGGAAAGTGATGAAGCACATTTAATAAGCCTGAAGACCATAAAAACAAAACAGATGCCACTGTCTCTTACCCCAACCTCAATTCAAAATTGGTGACCTGCCTCCACAAATCTCAGAATTAGACTGAGACTGAGGGCTGTCTCCTCCCATCTTCTAATCCTCTCTGGTTCTGCAATTAAGGGCCTACCCTACTAACGCCTGGTTTCTATAACAAGCTTTTGTCGATACTGGGATTAAAGTTGTGTGACATTACTGCTTGCTCTGTAAGCCTGGCCAGTGTGGCTATTTACTTTTTTGATCCACAGGCAAGCTTTATTTATTCAAATTTAGTTTAAATGCCACTACATATTGATTCTTCTTATCCCATCCAGCAACATTTGCGAATAGCTTCTCTGCCAGAGGTGGGACTTCATTATATTGAGATTTTGGCTTGTTTGTTGTTTTGCATGTAGGCCAGCTGATGTGCGTCTGTCTGTTCCTTTATGCTGCAGCCCTCTGGTGTGTGGTAAATACTGTTTTGCTGCACTATGTCTCCTATTTTTGCTTCTTACAATCTTTTCATCCTGTTTCTATGATGACCCTTGAGCTTTGGGGTAAGGAGGTATGATTTAGATTTTCTATTTGGACCTTAGAACCACACAATTGACAAAGAAAAAGTGAATAGCCTTAAGAAGGAGAAGAAAGGCTCTCCAAATTAAGGGAGGAGACTGTATAACAATAGATCTTCAAGAAAAGTCTCTGGGAAATGTAGATGGACCTAGTGATGAAGGCCTTTGCCAGCATCTGAAGCATGGTTTCTGAGTAAGTAGGAAAAGTTGAGTTTCTCATCTTGTACAAGAGTATCCTGAGTTATGTAGGTAGAACTAACAGAGAAGTCAGGATTCCCTGAAAGATACAAGTGATGTCTTAACTGAATAAATATACATTTCTTGACATGGGCATGGTGATGTTGAGCCCCAGTGCTTCAATCCCACAGGAGTAACAAAGTCTCCCAGGGCTGAGTCTCAGAGAAATGACAAAGGCTTCCATGGTTCTGAGTGTGATTGTAGACAGTGTGTGCAGAAAATGTCCCCTGCAGCTTTGTCCCACTGAAAGTTATTGGCCTGAAGACTGCTCCAAATAGAGACTGGCAATATTAGATAAAATTGTTTCCTTGTTCGGCTCTATATAATAACTTCCTTCTGATATCTTATGTATTTATTCTACCTGCTTGTTTAACTATATGTCATAATCCAGAATCCCTGTTTAACTTATATGTTAAACATGCTAAGCAACTGGGTTGCTAAAGCCAGTCCACCAAAACCTCACTTTTCTGGGTGTGTGCATCTGTATTTTCTTCAGTTTCTTTCCTCATCAGGATTCTGGGAAACAAGTCATGTAAAAGGGCAATCTCGTACTTGTTGCAGGAGGCCTTGTGGACTGGACACAGGATTTCTCAGTGAACATAGAGATCAGTGAACAGTCAAATTAGCTGCCAGTAGGACATCTGGATCTTTCCCCTCTGCTACTGCAGTTCTGGGATTCCAGTCTTACCAGCCCAGCTGTTTATATGGAGCTGGAGATATGAATTCAAATGTTCATGCTTTTGTAGAAGGACTTTACACACTTAACCACCTTGATAGTTATGCTTCTTTTACTTTCATGATCATTGAATATTCTTGAGTAAATGTATTAGGGTTATGTGAACATTGTTTCTGCTTAAATGTGCCATGTGAAGAATAGAAAAATATGTATGTATAGCTTTTTATATTATAAAACATGTTATGTTTCCTATTCATCCTTTCCCTCTACCCATTTTCCATTGACTTCTTCTAATGAAAGTACAAAAATCTCTATGTAAACATGGAGATAATGTTCACTTTATCTTTATACAATTGAACAAATACAAATGGCTAATGGTAGGGTATGTCAGGATTTTATCTAATCCAATGTTGAGGATATGATATTGAGGATGAACACAGTTCTAGACTTAAAACAGTTTTGGAAAGGTTTAGATGTTCAGGGTTTGCAAGGTTTTTTATTCAAGTGGGGGAATGTATATATCTTGTTTCTAAGCACTTGTTGCAATTCATCTGATCTCTTTGCTTTGAATCAAAGTATTTCCTACGTGTTGTTAATTGAAGCTTTCTGTATAAGACTTATGCTAAACAATTTAAAAGTTGTTTGTGCTGCTTCTAAAATTTCTTCTAAACATTAAATTAGCATACCTGGGGACTAGAATTTCCTTTGGGACTAGAATTTGTGAATCCTTAACTAATTTCCTCAGCAGTATAAACTCACATACACATCAATCATCTACTTCAATGCAAGAATATTGAAGTTAATATTAGGCAATGCCATCATGTAACATTGCAATCTTCCTGCACAACCAAGACCACTGAAGCTGCCTATAGCTTTTATCATAGTATTTTTAACTGTAAATGATATAGTTTTCTAAAGATAAGAAAACAAGTACTATGATTTCATGCACACTCAATTCTGTTGAGTACGTATCTGAAGCAGATGACTTTCTTTAATTGAATCAACACTTGAGGACATATAGGTACAAAATAAGCATCACTTTTATTATCAGTTTTCATTTCTTGCCATTTTTCTTCATATATTGTCAATTCTGAGAACTCCCACTGCTGCACACTAGTGCTCATTCTTGTCTCTGGTAACATAAATTGTAAATTCTTTCCAAGTAATGCCATATAATACTGTATTTATTCTATCTTTGTCCAGTGCTATTTTGGCTGTTCTCAATCATCCAGTCAATGAGTACATGAAAAATGAAATGCAATTTATGCCTTGCAAAGCTGAAACATGCATGGGCAACCAGTTTATGGTGGTTCTATTGAACTTGTTCATATTGGGTCTCATATTCTAAGTATATGAGGATGACTGACCAAATTTCTTCCTCAAGAGGGTATCAGATCATATTACAGATGGTTTGAGTTGCCATACAAGTTGCTGGGAATTGAACTCAGGACATTTGGAAGAGCAGACAGTTCTCTTCACCACTGAGCCATCTTTCCATCTCCGTCTAAGCCACCTGAAGCACCTCTTCCTTTCTTCCTGCCCATTTCCCCATAAAATCCACAAAGCAGTACTCTACAGTGATCCCATTCTCACTCAAAGGAAGCAAATACACACAAAAGGCAAGTATCCTGCAATGTGGTTTCAGCATCTCTAACATTGTTTGTCATCAAATGTGTGATCCCTTTTCCCCCTATCTGTCTTCCCTTGAGTATATACCATGTTTTTACAAGGACTCTTTAACTCAGTGAATAAACATTCAACACTCTTGACCCATTTTTGGCTCCTTTTCATCATGCTATTTGTTTCTTGAGTCTCCTTTCTATTTATGATCCTTTGAATACTTCCCCTCTCTCATATTATATAGTTCTTCTTCATGTATCTATTAGTTTTTCCATATTTAATGTATCTATTCATTTAAATACATATTTATCTTGCAAGCAATTTTCAAATATATAACTTCTGTTTTTACTTCTCCTAAATGAGTATTCATGGAAAAGATATCCTTAAAATTTTATTACAAATCAAATATTATTTTTATTTATTCAGATTTTAAATTATATCTCAGAAACACGTTTCAACCATTACTATTGCCATCATTTTATGGTACAGAAATAGGAAGTTACAAAGCCATATTCTAGAAGTAGAATAAATGAAAGTCAGATGCCTTTATCTTTACGAAGATTTCCTTATTTACAACAGAAGATTGGTAGATTTTGTGTTGTATTTCATGTGACTTGTTTTTTTTGGCTTGTTTTTAGTATTATTGTTGTTTGGAAGATTTGTTGATATTGTTATATGAGACAGGAATGTCACGGTGAACCTGCCAAGTGAAACGGTGAATGGACACTTAAAACAAATCCCACACTAGCTTAGAACTGAGAGATGGCTAGTTATTTACTTAGGGGTAAACCCACAAATCAGGATTCTCTGCTTGAATGGTGGATGGAGATTGAATCCAACGAATCCAAATGAGCAATCATTGAAAAGAAGCAAGGGGAAGGAGAAAAGGGATGGATGCAGGTTCAGCATCCGCGTATATAGCATAAGAGGCCATGCCCCAGTAAGTGGGTAATTAAAAGCTGTAAATCTTCCTACAACACCTCTCCCTTTTGTTTAAATAAGAGAGTTCTAAGCCTAATACAAAATTATATATGATAAGAACAAATATATATTCTAACTAGTTTCCATCTTATATAATAAATAACTTGACCAACTAATAAAAGAAAAGTAACTACAATTATCTAGTCTTCCACCCCATTGAAGATCCGAGAAGGGAAATAATATTACCTAAGTAAGAAGGAAGTGTAATCAAGCAACTTCCAAAACATGCAACAAGTGACAGAGACAACTGGCTACGTGGGCAATCACTCATTTGCAATGTTGAAGCAACCAACTTTGGCTAAGGCCTAGAATAACTGACAAACCATTTATTTTTAAAGGCAAGAAATTGTTAAAACCATCTTACCCTGTCTTGGCAAGATTTGACAGTCCTGCTGATCCATTTCCAGATACTATATATCTTGTCAATGGCTGAGGCATGGACATTTTTTTTTTTGCCCAAAGGCCAGTTTTTGCCAATAAGAAAACTAGCTCCAAGGGGAGTGTCTTCAGTGTTCAACATTCTCTCGGGAATAGAGCAGTGTTGGCAGGAGCAATTGTGTCTTACTTCAACAGATCTCTAAGTTATTTAAATGCTATTTTCTACAGCTCTTTGAAGTGGTTGAAAATTATCTATCTATGCAGAATATAATGTCTATGTATCTAAAGAACCTGATTATTCTGCCTATAAGTATGACAAACATAGATGACTATTGATCTACAATTCTTAATACCTATATAACTTGAAGATTAGACAATAAACAACTGTGTAATAAATGAGGACAATGACTTCCAAATGTAAACAATGTATAGGTATCTTGATCAGAGGTAGGAATGTGCATTGCAATATAATAAATTTATACCTATATAAAAATGTTTTAAGCAGAAGTAGAAGCATGTATGCATACAATATTTAGTATAATTTAACTTTGTACCAATATATAAGAATCTATTCCAATGGAATTGCCTATAAATAATTATAATGGGCCAGGCAGTGCTTAAATGAATACAATTTGTGTGTTGTTATT
>LOEQ01014843.1:0-16924 GCA_001685075.1 Bramus lutescens
ATAATAATAATAATAATCTTCATCATCATCTGACTCTCCCTCTCTTCTTAACAGCTATTAACAGCCAATAACTCCTCAGTTAGGGATGGGATTTCATGCCAATCTCCTCTACCAATGCTGAGATATTGTTTTGCTTGAGATTCTGAAGGTCTTAGACATACTGTCATAATTACTGTGAGTGCATATATGTATCTGTCTTAATGTGTCTGGAAAATATGGTTTCCTTGGAGACATCCACCATCTCACGTCATCATTAATCTTTGTCTCAGCTCCTTCTGTATTTTATGTATAAATGTAGATGTCTTATTGGTGTCTTCCAGTATGTCTAATGATATTTTGTTTCTACCGTCACACTGAATTGAGAATTTTATAAGAAATTCAATATTTACATTGTAACCATTTTTTTTTCTAAACATTTTAAGAGCTTGGACATACATCACTCTTCTTGTGGTTCTGACAGAATACCTGACAGTAGCAACTTCATGGTCAGCTTTACTTTAGCTCCTGGTTTTAGAGAATGCAGTCCATTACATTGGGAAATCATGGTTCTGCTGTTTTATCCAAGGTAATGGGAGTTTGTGGTTGGTTAACGTCATAACCGATAATAAAGCAGAGTCAGGCAATCACCCTCAAATCCCACCCTTACTGGCTACAACAATTGCTTTTCATTACTCTGATACATTACCATAACTGAAGGTGACTTAGGAAAGTACTTATTTAAGCTTATAGTTCCAGAGAGAGAGAGAGAGAGACAGACAGACAGACAGACACACACACACACACAGAGAGACAGACACACACACACACACACAGAGAGAGACATACACACACATACACAGAGAGAGAGAGAGACAGACACACACACACACACAGAAAGAGAAAGAGAGAGAGAGAGAGAGAGAGAGAGAGAGAGAGAGAAAGAGAGAGAGTTCATAGGAGGGCAGTAAGAGTCTGGACCAGAAAACCATGAGATGACATCTTCAACGTATAATAAGGAGTAGAAAGAATGGACAGGAATTGATAGGAGACTATAAACCTCCACCCTCCATGATATATGTCCGTCATCAGACTCCATCCCCTACAGGTGCCATAACCTCCTCAAACAGTGCCACTAATTGGGGACCAGGTATTCAAATACCTGAACCTATTCTTCCTTCAACCTTCTACAGTAGCTCACATCTCCTAACAAGGTCCACATCTAGAAGATTCCTCACTCCCCACCACCTATACCAACACCAACATCTAGAAAGGAAGTCTTTAAACACGTGGGCCTGCTGAACATGTTCCACATTCAAAAACCACGACAATGCTTCTTTAATCACTTATTCAGTGGAATGCCCTAACAAAAATATCCATGTGCTAGACTCTAGGATATTTACATACACTCCAGTTTTTCTCAATACAAAACTGTGAAATTTTTTGTTAACTTTGAGGGTTAAAATTTCCCATGGTGCATCATTCTTTTCCTCAATCTTATTGCTCTTTACAGTCTAAAATGAAAACCTAAACAACTACCTTCTCAGAGGATCAGTTCACAGCATGGCCGTGCTCAGAGATGGCTACTGGCCATCCACTGACCCTCAGTCTAGGATTATGGTCAAACTTGATTTATAACATTTAAAATCAGACAAAAGCAGCCGTCTAAGTTGGTATAAGTACAGCAGAAGCAGACTATTAAACACTCAATATAAGTGGATGACTTCATCTTCCCAATCATAGCTGAGAAAAAAACAGGCTGCATTTTTGTAACAAGAGAAAAAAATTAAAACTGCAATTGTGCAGGAACTCAGGTATTCAAGTATGTACCAGATTCTTGTATAAAAACTGAGGAGATATCTAATCCATTGTGAACATTTTAAACTGTGAGCTAGATAAAAGGTGAGGAAAAATATAGAGATGTCTCGTTATCCTGAGAGAGGCAGATGACATTTGTCTTCCCGTGTCGCTAGCCCTTAGATTTGAGGATTAGTCCTTGAGGTGTGCGTGTCAGTGCTGACAGTGTAGTTTCCGGTGTCCACAAGGGTTGGTATGTTAGCAAAGATACGATGACAAGCCTGCTGGCCAGAGAGCACACTCTGCTGATGGCCCTGATGTAAACACACTCTCTGTGACCCATTTCAAGATAGCAGGTCTTTTGTGATAAAGCGGGCAAACTTCTGGATTTGTCAAAAGCAAACACCCTAACTGGTAAAGCAAGACAGCATAAACCCTTCGGTTGTCCCTTCAGGAACTTTGTTGGGGCAACAAAGAGAGTAACCAATTCATTCTTGAAAATAGCGTGATAAAAGAGAATAGATTGTGTCTCTTTGATGATCACTTAATTCCCCTTTGCATTGCTGTGATGTACTGCCCTGATAAAGATGGTTTAGTGGAGTAAGGATATATGTTAGTGCTCACATCCACGTTATGGTCCTTTGTGAGGAAATGTATCTACTCAAGGGTACAGACAGAAGAATGGCTGCATGCATGCCGTTAGTGACCAGCTTCCTCTCTTCTATTCATTCAGTGCTGGGGGCCAATTGTGAAAATGGTTCAGCCCACGGAGGGAGGAGGGAGGGTGGGTATTCCCATCCCAATTAACGCAATCCGGAGACTCCACCCACAGACATGCCCGCAGCCCAATCTGAGCCAGCCAGTTCTTCAGTGGAAGCCCGGGTGATTCTCCGTTGTGTCAAGCTGACAATTAAAATTAACCATCACTTGGGCCCAGAGAGATGGCTCAGTGGTTAAGAGCTCTGGCTGCTCCCTGCAGAGGAGCCAGGTTCAGTTCCCAGCGTCCACATCACAATTCACAGCCATTTATAATTCCACTTCCAGGGGATCCATCACTCTTTCCCGGCCTCTGCAGTCACTGTATGTATGTGGTGCAGGCAAACACTCAGATACGTAAAATAAAAACAACTCAATCTCCAAAACAACCAAAGCAAACCTACACTAATAAATTGATCAGAAAAAGAGCAAAGGGGCTAGGATGTCTGGGTGTAAATCCATTGAGAATCTAAGAATATGAGAATATAATACCCTGTTTTTTTAAGCCCCACATTTTAGTGCTTGGCTCTTATTAAATGTGGGAGAAAATGCTTGTGAGAGAAAAGAATTAATCTGATAATTGTTCCCAGAAGACTTGTGTTTTAATTCCTCAGCAAATTCCTTTCCTAGAATTTGAGTCATTTTTTTTTATTAAGGGGAGAGTAACAACATAGATTTAGTTATTTTAAAGAGTTACAATTTAACGGCATTTAGTGCCTTCATATCGTTGTACAATCCCTGCCTCTCTGTGAGGACTTTTTCTCTAGTATTTAACTCAACATACGTATTGGATTCTGTAAACTGTTTTGATGTCTTTAAACTCAAGACAAAATTGTGAATCCAACGGGAAATATTCTGGAGTTTTTCTGCAGCCCTCCGGTCCGCTGCATCAAACCGCGTTAGCCGATTGAGTGTATCTGGGTACTGCCAGGATGCTTTGCTACCTGGCGAATGAAAAAAACAAACAAACAAACAAAAAAAAACGTTCAGGAGTCAAGGCGATCTCATTGAAGATTGGAAGCTCCCTGGCTTGGCAAACTGTATCACTGCTATTATAGCCCGGTTACTTTTTAACACTTGCCCCGCTTGTCATTCTGCTTTGTCCACTCAGGGTGTTTGCTGACGGCCTGGGAGGCCAGGAAGAAGGTTTTACTCAACTCCAGCATGGCCAGGAGCTAACCACAGCACTTCGATTTCTCCTCACTCTCCGTCTTTAAGCTGAGACAGGGAAACTAATTGAGAGGTGGTTGCGAGTTTCAGGTGGACATTGGAAATTGTAGACATCTGGGCTGTTACAGTACTCACGGGCTCGTTTTATGGCATGATTGATGCCAGACGAAGGTTGCTTGGGCAGGCTGGAGCACTTACTCATGGGAGCATTTATAGCAGCGTTCTGATAAGAGGAGTGCCATCGGGTAAATTGCAGCTGGGCTCAGAAAGTTCATCCACCAGAGATGGCTATGGGCAGCAGACAGCTGTTTGCTTCCTTGACCTCGGAACGGCTCATCATTCCCAGATGTGTGCACACCGAGGCTAGGGGAGCAAAATTGGGCTATGGGTCTTCTTGTTTTATAACTAGTCTGTGCCTTTCGGTGTCTTCATAATCAATGTTTACTTTTCTGGGGCCAGGCACATCTATATTATCAGACTGTTTAATAATGGTATGTCCAAGAATGTTTTTGAGGAAAGCAAAGCAAAGCAAAAGGAGCAAGGAGGAAGTCTTTCATATAAGCTTCCTCCCAGGCCTTGCACCTGTTCCCTTTAAAATCCTTTCTACAGCGATGAGGAAAATGGTTTTATTATATTGTGACCTTCAAGCCGAATCTCCCTTTATGGAGTGATGGCATTGAACAGTGTGACTCAAAATATTATAGATACCATCCGTACAACTAAAACACATCTCAAGGAACAATGGCCGTTTTATAGAAGGAGAATATATCCCTAGTTAAATAATACACTGAAAACATAGGTATTATAATCAGCACAATGTTAAAATTAATCAGAAAGTCACCGACACGACGACTCTGCATCAGAAGAGGAAATTCTAACCTGACATTGGCTAAGTTCTGTCACTTTTTATTTTCCTGTATCAGATTTCAAAAATCAGGATATCCAATTCAAACAAGCCCCAGAAGCAGAGAGGCCCAATGTCATGTTTACAGTGTGACTCAGCAGCTGCAGCCCATTTAAGGCAGACGGACCATTCTAATAACTCACTCTAATTAACTCCCTTCTCTGATAATGGCTCCTCCTGGGGTTATCCACCGAAGAGAGCTTTGAAGGGGGCTCAAGTTACCAAGAAGAATGCAGATAACACATTTCGACGCTTCTCAGAAGTCTCTGTCCCCAGATACCCATCTTTCTGAGATTCCTATGGTTATTGTCTCCTTTTGACGTTTTCTTGGAAAGCTTCTCATCAGATACCAGCGCCACAATGCTTATAAGCCACGGAACTGCCCACACAGACAAGTACTACAAGCTCATCTCTCCTTCTATTCTAGTGATATCTACAGGACTGCCTTTAACATGGACAAATAACCAACCATTATGCCCACCCTCTGGTGAAGAGATGTATTGACCTGTCTTTGCCTACTGCTAAAACAGTCTAAACAGATGTGAGTCAAGAAATGCTTATCAGAAAAAGAGAAGGGAGCCCCAGAAAGTCAACATGCTCTTCAGATGGCTTTGCATTCTAACTGGACTTGACTTCAAGCATCCCCATATAAAGGTCACGTGGTTCTGCGAGCCTTTGCCGTTTCATTGTGAACTCTGCGGTAATACCACCCAGCATGAGTTCTGAAAGCTTGCATGCTAACCGTGGAAACCGCGAGCTCTGAGGCTATTTAATTGTTATCCCTCTGTGTTTTAACTCATCACCAGTGGAGGCAGGAGGCAGGGTGGGGAGGAACAGTGGCTGTTATCATTAAGCGTAGCATTTCAAAACCTCCCTGAGCCAGTAGAAACAGTCTCCTTCAAAAGCACATGGGGATGCTTTGATGTTAGTCCTCTGGAAGTCACTCGTCACTGGGGAGACGGTTAATGTCTCTCCCTAGTTCTGTGTTTCTTCCTGTTTGTGTCATTCTTCAAATACCTACCTTTCATCACCAGTTTTGGGAGACCATGTTCTACAGGTTTGAAGAGCTGTAATGGAAAGCTCTGGAGGGAATGGAATCATATCTATCTGAAAAGTCTTCTATGGCTGGCCATCCTGGAAGGACATGTGAAGGTCCTGCATTCAAGGCATTTGCTTGAACAGTGTCGTTGCTTAGTGAGAAGAACGTATCTCTAAACACAAAGTGCTTGAGCACACAGGTCGGGCTTAAGGACAAAGATTTAATTTTTAAAAAAACGATGCAAAGTCGGGGGTGTTTACAGACTTTTGTAGCAGGCAGGCATCAAGGTTAATATATGAGGGGGCTGGAGAGATGGCTCAGCAGTCAAGAGGACACTGATTTGGTGCCCAGCACCTACCTGGTGACTCACAGCAGCCTTAATTCCAACCTTCACCTCAAGGGATTCTATGCCCTCTGTGGCTTTGGGCAGTACCAAGCATGCATGTAGTGAATAGATACATATAAACATATATGCATATATATATGTAGGCAAACAGTCATGCATATATCTTTTCTAATCTTTATATTAGGATATGAAATAAGCCAATGGGAAGAAAGACTGGATAATCCCACCAACAAGGCAGCATTTCAGGGACAGAGCAAGTGCAAGAAAAGTTTGTGAAATATAAATGTAGGAAAATCAGCACCCTTTCTTAATGACTCCTAAAGGCTCACCACTCTGGAGGCATATTTGATGTGGAATACTTTTCTGTATATGTGTTACTTTTATTGGCCGATGAATAAAGCTGTTTCAGTCAATGGCTTAGCAGAGTAAAGCCAGGTGAGAAACCCAAACAGAGATATATATATAGAGAGAGTAGGCGGAGTCAAAGAGATGCCATGTAGCTGCTGAAGAAGAAGAAAGATGCTAGAACATTACCAGTAAGCGGCAGCCTAGTGGTGATACATAGATAAATAGACATGGGTTCATTTTAGGTGGTAGTGTCCACCCAGTGCTGAACTAAGTACCATAACAGTCTTTAACAACGTAAAACAATGGGAATAACGTATCTTAGACTTCTGAGAACCTGGCATTCTACATTCAAGATGTCCCCAAACTCGACTCTTCCAGGAAGTTCTAGGGAGAAGCCACTTCCTTTCATAAACTTCCCCAAGCCACTGGTTCTATGGGTTTGTGGCTTTTCCCTATGCCTTCAACTTTTTCTTTGCTCTTTTTGCTCCTCCCCTGACTCGGACCCTTGGGCCAACTCTCTATAAGGACTGCCATAGAGCATTTCTAGTTTAATACATCTGTAAGTACTTCTGCTAGTGTGGAAGGTATTATGACCATGTACCAGAGCAGGATTCTATGTGGAAACAGTGTTCTACTCCAGGTTAGAGCCACAAGATCCCAACAGCCACACGTGCTATACTTCTGCAATTTCTGTAATCCCAGCATGTGGGACATGGGACAGGGACATGGAGGCTCAGGAACTTAACCAAGGTCATTCTCAGTTGCATAGTGAGCTGAGGGCCAGGCTGGGCTACTTAAAACCCAACTCAACAAACCAAGATCACCCAAATCCTGTTACTATCCCAATGTAATCTTTGAAATTGGACTGATAATATGGACTAACACTATTCAAAGAAACATACTTCTGTCCTTGGATATCTAGAAAGGAAAATCTTTACGCTGTCCCTGCTGTCTATCAGTTGCTGAAAGAGACCATGGCTGTAGAGTGAAGAAAAAAAATAATCAACTTATATTTTCCTGTATTTTTGGCCTAGATCATGGGGCATGTTAGGCACCTGGTTTGAATGATTATTTTAATGGCATTATAAGCCATGGCTTAGATTGCTCTCCACTCATGCCAACTCTTATATGTATTCTAGGTCTTAGGAGCCGCATTTTACAAGGCCCACTGACCAGCACATTATTCTTTCCCATGTGAGCTGAACAGTGCCAAGCACACCATTGACTTCAGCAGATAGTGACGGTGTCAGGGCTATGACAAGAAAGGGAAACCGAGTTATCAGACCCTTGGTTCCCTGGTGGATTTGTGGCCGACACCTATGGCTAGGTCCTTTGGAAACTTGAAGCTCTCTGAAGGGCATGTCCTTCCTTTTTATAACGATGAAAGAAGCAGCTGTTTGTTAATGGGACATGTATTGAAGACGCTCCATGTGGTGCCACACACTCAGGAGACAGGGGCAGGCAGATCTCTGTGAGTTCAAGGCCAATTTGAGACTACATAATATGTTCTAGACCCACCAGAGGAACTTCGGAAGACCCTATGTCAAAATATCATCATCATAACAATTTCTGCTATTACAGAAATCACTGCAATAAAAGACAACACTATATACTGTTCTGACTCTTTGGCCTCAGGGTGTTCAGGAAAGTGATGCATGATTGGTTTGAATGTATGTATACAAGCATGCATATATACCTAAGCATGTACCTCTATGTTTAAATGGATGCAGTTGTCACAGGCCTATGCCATATTTAGAGGGTAAGTGCAATGTGTGCTTATACTTTTCAAATAAAGGGAGTAATTTAAATTTTAATAACATTTTAAGTGTAGTCTTTGAAATTTCATAATACATACAACATATCTTAGTGGTATCTTCCTTTACTCCCCCACTCCAACTCCCTCYGTTGGAGGATTATTGTAGAAATRAATTTAATTTCAGCTTGAGAGTTTTTCTTTTTAGYGTTTGTGACACTTCTTGAGATCATCAAGTTTCTTAGTGGACACAAGGGACTCTTCAGGTCACTTACTTTTCAAACATGTTTTCTCCCTTAAGCACCTAATGACAAATGTTCTTTCTGTTCTAGAATCATTGCTTATTCTTGCAATTTTTATCACATATTGGGGGAAGATGAGAAAAAAGGAGAAACTCCCACTTATTGTGTGTCTGTGAGTGTGGGTGTGTTGTGTGAGTATGTGTGTGAGTGTGCTGTGTGTACATGCATGTGTGTGTCCTGTGTGTATGTATGTATTTATGTGCATATACATGTGTGTATGTATATGTGTGTACATGTATGTTTGTGTATATATGCATCTTTGTGTTTGAGTGTGGTTGTATATGTCTGTGTACCTGCATGTTTATGTGTGTATACTTGAAAGTTTATGTGTGTATATGTGCATGCACATTTATGTGTGTTATGGTAGATACAGTTGTGCACGTGATTTCCAAAGACATTGTATGGCAATCTATTTGACCTCAGGTTTACCTGCTGAGCAGCACAAGATGGTGGAAATCTAAGAAAATAGTTCTTGTTCCGTAGTCTGGGGACTGCTAGGCCACATGTGACTCTGAGGGAAAAGGTGATATGAAAGAGAATCTTCCCTCTGCTCACTCTTCCCCAGAGCATGGGCTCTGGACCACACTCCCACCCCATAATAATCCAGCTGAAGGTTGCTTGCTGACACCTCACTGGTTTTTGCTTGCTTTGATGTAGGTATAGCCATTGATTCAGAACTTGTTTAGTTAACATAATTATACTCCCTGGAAAACCCCACTTCTCTCTTTCTCCTTGAAGCAAGCCCAGAATGGTTGCAACAATTCACTCTGGCAATTAAAATAAATAACCACTCCCTAACAAACCATGTCAAACCCCTGCCACTATTAACAATGTCTTAGAGATATTACTTTGATGTAGTCCCCTTACTGTAGGCTTCTTGCTCAATGAATGAAATCTTTAAAGAGTACTATGTGTGTGGGGGGGGAGGGTGTGTGGAATGAGGAATAAACAAATAAGCATATTAGTAAATCATAGTGCATGTGGTTATATAGCACATATATAGCACAGAAACACAGTACACTTTCACATTTACAAATATAAAATAAAGATTTACAAGGAAGCAATACCCACCTGTACCTTGAAGGACAAACTCAGAATTATCAAGGGTCCAGATAGTTCTATACATGTTTGTTCATAAGCAAAACAGAACTGCTAGGCATGATGAAGGCTCAATGAAAAGGCCATGTCCAGGAGTGGATATGACTCCATGGTGATGTACGAGGAAGAGAGAGTTATAGGTAGGTGTCTTTCCTTTTAGGTGTAGAGAGACATAGTGGTTTCCCAGGAAACTAGGACATTGAAGAACAATGGAGAGATGCTAGAGGGAAGGGTTGGGGAGAGGATGTGCAAAGGTGTCTGTCTAGGGAGAAAAAACAAGTTGAAAGGGAGCTCTAAGGTGCAGCTCTGGATGGTCTCAACTCCCTTTAATTGTAGACCATACTGGCTTTGAACTCACAGAGTTCAAAAGGCATATCTATGCTTCTTAGAGATGGAATTAAAGGTATATAATACTGTGCTTGAATCTGTTTCTTTTAAAGGAAGAACTGCACCAGTGACATATTTTCAAGCCCATCGTCATCCATTCATTTAATCGGCTAGCATTTATGATACAGTTATTATCAGCAGCTGCATGGAAACACAAAAGCAGGTTCATTATAAACTTGAACAGGAGATCCCGGAGCTATGGTCTTCATTGGAGGAAAAGATACATACAAAAAGACTAGGAAATAACATTGTAAGATGAGCCAATGTAAAATTCAAGTATTTGTGCTGTAGAGACACTGGCCATGGAAAGACAAGAGGCAGGAAGGGAAGAAAGAAGAAAGCCCACACTATGCTATTAGCTTCCATTCTGCTGAATCCCTCTAGTAACAAAATTAAACCTAAGGCTATTGATTTGAAGAGAAATATCTGTACTGCAGTCAAGAAAGCTCTTTAGTTGGAGAGTGTATCTCTATTTTGTGGTAAATAGAAGCTCAATTTCCAATTCCATCACCCCTTGAGCGTCCTGGATAGAACTGACCCAAGGCCTTCCTCTTTAGAGATGATCAAATTCCGCCTTTAAAGTATCAGAAAAGATTTATAGGATACCTTCTTAGTGCTCATACAACACTGAGGGGCCAAGAGGGGTCCCATAAATGATGCAGAGGGAGATAGGGTGCTGTCAGGCTGAGTCTGTGATGGTGTGCTTCCCTCAAAAAAGCCTCATAAATGTCCTACTGGCTCAGTCCATAAAGTCCCTGATTGTGATTTTTTTTTTCTGCTTACTGTAATATTGAGTATCTGTGTCTAAAGCCCAGGATACCGGTTTCGGTAGAAGTTACCCAATCTTACTGCTAAATTATAGGTTGCTATACAGCCCCAAAGTGCTTCAATAAACTTAACAGAAAAGTTACTCCCAGGCCAGGGAGGCTTTGATCTTATGGTATCACAAAGCCAAGGTCAGCAAGATGATTTGTGAGAATTTTCTGAATAAGGATCAGGGAAACCTTTAAGGACACAGGAAAAAAAAAAGCAACATAAAGATTTCCTGTTTACCTTTCTGTTCATGAATGCTTATTTATGTTACAAAAGGCAGTTCTATCAGACATAGTTATAGGAATATGAACCTTTTCTCTTTGTCTCTTTTTCTCTCAGTAGAAGAAAAATAAGCATTTTATTAGGCCATATTTAGTGTACCAAGTGTTAGGTTGCGTAAAAATTGCATTTTTGTTCAAGTATGTCTTGTACTTTGATCATATTTACTCCATTGCCCTCTCCTGTCTCCTTACCCCTCCAGTTCCTCTTTAAAAGTATCTTCTTTTCTATTCCCAGGTCTGTGTCTCCTAGGTTCTACACATAAAAAGGGGATAATGAGATAGGTAACTTTTCTGGGTCTGGCTTATTTAGCTTAACACGATGATCTTTGCTCATCATTCATGCTCTTTGATGTCAGACTAAATGCAGGCTCTACGCTCTGTGATCACCATGGCTCTTTCCAGCCAGCCTGCTTACCCAAGGCTTACCCTTACAACCAGAAACATTTTTTAACTTCAATAAGTGTATAATTTTTTTTTAGAAATAATGTTGATTGTGAAGGTATTACCTACATGGAGCAGAATGGACTGAACCAGCAGGATTTAGAAAGCAAATGTCCCAAAAGATTGCGTTTTCATGGATTCACAATGAAATGAATCGCTTCCTAATTTTGACAGAACACAGGCATGCTTAAATGACATATCTAGGTTGCATTTTTGAATCCTGGTAGAAGTGCTTTTTAGTTAAGTTTCCTTGCAGAGCTGTATTAATTTCTCCAACTGTGAGGGACCATGGTGGCACCTCCCTCTGAACTACAGGGACTCTGATTGTCTGCCATCTAACTACCACTTTGAAAACACTTAGCAGATTCACAGATGAATCAAATGGGTCTTGAACCTGAAGACCAGGATGAGTCACTTTCTTGTGAAAAGCCTAGGACCTGGGTATTATAGTGTCTGGCTTCCCTTTCCATGGAAACATAGGCAAGAAAACTGATTGAACTCCCTAGATATTAAATACAATGATAACTACCTGCCTAGTACATTTCAAAAAGGCTGTCTTTATCCAATGCTCCTGCAACTCTGTAGGACCAAAGTTTCGGGGATTTTCCAGATACTAAAAAATGCTAGTGAGACATTTGTGGTCCATCTGACAGTCCCATCAGCTGTCCAGACTCATGCCCATGTCAGGAGAAAATAGAGAGAAGCAAAACAAAACTCCACAGATATTGTACAGAATTTATTTTATGGAAACAAGCCAATCACATGGCCCGTTAAGCTTGTAACAGAGTAATTATGACAGACCAGAAGACTGCTGGTCACTACAAAGAACCCTAGGGGTAAAAGTATCACACACACACACATGCACACACATGCATGCTCACACATACATGCATGTGCACGTGCACACACATACATACACACACACTCACACAATTTTAATGCATGATTCGGGGAAGAACCAAAGGTATGACCTTGTCATAGATACAGAATACAAAGACCTAAACTCAGATATTCTGTGATATGTACGAGGACAGGTGTAGTTCTGATTAAATTGTGTGGCTTGAGTCCTTCATTTCAATAATGAGTTGAGATAACTTGGCAAAAGTCAAGCAAGCGAGCAAATCTCTTAACTAGTTCTTGCTTCCACCCGGGTCATTTAAAAAGCTGTCTGTCCCGTGCCTCTGAGCACTCACCCTTTCCTATACAAACCTCTGCATGCTGGATCTGCCACACTCTCCGTCTTGGTCAGCGGAACAGAGGCAATAAACTTTTCAAGCGCTGAATAGGTTCCCCCTTCTTCTACTGTTTCTGCCTCTCTATGACTCTTGTGTGTTGGGCCTTCCCTTCACTGTTTGTTCTTGCGGCAGGACGTATCTTTTATGCTGTGTCTCTGACATCAGTTGTGAGTTTTCCAAAGCAAGAGGCAAACCTTGATTTCCTTTCTTTTAATGCAGGGCTCAAACCAGGTGAGACCCGAAATAAATATGAGTGAAAAAAAATTAATGACATTACAGATTTTAAAGCTTTAGAAATACCACCAGGGAATTTATTGAATATATTACTTTCTTCCAAGGAATTCACAGTGTAACAGTAGGAGATTGAAAGGGAAATATTTTTAAAACACGAGAAAGAAAACATAAAGCGTATAGACCAGGAAGAGCTTCATTGATTGATTTKAGAGGAAGGAAAGAGAGAAACCCAAGCCAAAGATGAAATAAAATACAACTGGATGCAATTCAGGTTTCTTCCCAAAGTGCTCAAAGGGATGATTTGAATGTACACAATAGTCATACTCACCATCTTTTGTTTAAAACCATTTCTATATATAGTGAGTTTTATACTTTAGTGAAGATAACAGGAAAGGATGACATAGGCTAGATTCTAAAGAATTTTTAAGAGATTCATTTTGTTATTTATGTGTTTTAGGTATATCTGTGCACCATGTGTGTGGGTGCAAATGGAGTCCGGAAGAGAATATCATATCCTTTAGTGTTGGAGTTGAAAATGGCTGTGAACTCCCCAACCTGGAGGCTGGGATCTGAACCGAGGTCCTCTGCAAGCCTAGTAGAGGCTCTTAACCACAGAGCCATCTCGCCATCCCGGGAAGACAGACTTCTTACAATGGGATGAAGTCTTTATTGTGCACATGGTGTTTAGTAGTCTCTTCCCAGACTACGAGTGGATTCTATTCTTGTTCGTGTGGAATTGTATTTGCTCTGCAGAGTGTATACGATGGACTGTGCTTCTGCACGACAGCTTTGACTTAGATACACTGTCTCCTGCATGGGTAATGCTAGAAGCCCATGGTGTACAGCTTCCTGGAACGTGCATCCCATGAAATGAGAATCCCAATCAGTCATGTCTCCATGCAGCATGGAGGAGGAGGAGAAAAGACACTTTTGTGTGTGTGTGGGGGGGGCGTCTACCCACTCAGTGCTGCAATTATTTCTTTTTGGAAAATAACCTTAGGGTTAGTTCTTTGAGACCTTCATGTGATGTATTTTGGTCATACTGACTCCCTCCCCAATCCCTTTCAGATGCCTCCTCCTTTCCTACCCTCTCAACTTTATGTTCCTTTCTTTATTCTTGACTAATATAGGGCACTATTCATATTATTTGAAAGATTTCTACCCTCTGATATGTGATGGTTGATGAATTTACTCATGACTGAATTTCGTATGGATTTGATTCCATTGAAAATAAAAATATACGTTTTATGATATATGATATTTTAAATATTTATGTCAATATTGCATTGATTATGTTATTTTATCTTTTGTGAATTTATGTTTACCATATTAATTTAATGCAATTTTATTTGATAATATAATATAAAAGTTTAAATGCTTTTACAATTTCTGAATGAGAAGTTGAGGAGAAAAAGAAGGAATGTTTTCATCCTCTTCCAAGAGTTGGTCTGTAGGCCACAGATATCCTTTTGGATTACACCTGGATTACAGAGGCAGTGACTGGACTTGGAGAAGCTCAGTTGTAATCATTGTCTTTGACCAGAAATCACAACATGTGTGTTTCTAATATTGAGTAACTAGGGCCAGGAACAACTGTCTCTGTAGCCCATACTTGTAATATACTACTCAGGATTCTCTAAAGAAACAGAACTAATAGAATGAAATATATGTATATATATACATACATATACACACATGTATACATATGCACGTGCGTGTGTATATATACATATGGTCTTTAGTGGACTAGATTATAGACTGTGTTCTGAGTAGTCCAAAACTGGCTGCCTAGTGATACAAAGGCAAGAATCTGGTAGTAGTTCAGTTCCTCCCTGAGGCTGGATGTCTCTCAGCAGTACCAATCTGGTTATAGAGTCCCAGAGGATTCTAGGAAACTGTTGATCTTCAGTCTGTATTAGAATCTTGAGAAAGTTTGGTTTAAAATTACAAAAGGATAGAGGAACTTGCCAGTGATAGTGAGGACAAGCAGTCAAAAAGAAAAAAAACCCCACCTTTCTACTTCTCTGTCCTTCCATGTGAGCTGACCATATAAGGTGTGGCCCAGATTTAGGGTGCCAATACCGACCTTCAGTGATCTGAACAAGAATATCTCTCAAAGGCATGCCCAGAAATTCAGGTTTTAGGTTTTTTCCCAATGAAGTCAGGTTGACAACTAAGGTTAGCCACCACAGGTGGATTATGGGATGCTGTTTTCTTCATTCAGCAACCGAAAGATGAAGAACATCTCCAATAGCTTGAACTGGAGCCCAGGTGTGAGTGTTTTCCACTCTTTAGGGGCTTTGCACATGATCTGATCCTTTCTGTTTCCTTAATTGACTTTTCTGTGTGGCTCCTGACTGAAGCGCTGACTGTGGTATAGGAACAGCTTGGGATGGAAGTGGGGGAAAACAAAACGCAGAGCCATTTCTAAGTGATGTCATGTTGCCCATGGTCATAAAGGCACTTGGCTTTAATCCCACATAATTGACCGTGGAAAATGATTAATATTGTAATATTACAAGTGGGTGGAAAATAGTGGAAAGCACACTGTGTAAATCATGGAACCAATTAAATGTGTGCATGTGTGTGTGCTTGATGGTTTGTTCACAAGGGAAGGTGTTTATATTATTTTTTTCCTTTTATCTCAATATTAAACAGTAGAAGTTGACAATATTGAATCTTTTTAAAAAACATCTTATTAAAATGACAATAAACTGACGTTTCCTGCGTGTTAATGTTATAATAAGTTTTAGACATATTTTTCCCGCTAATACACAAATGAAGCACCTTGTTAGGAGGTGGGTGACTTTTTTATGAGACGAAGGATCTGCTTCTCAGTCAAGAAGCATTCTGTTCTGAAATCAGCAAGATGGCTCAGTGGGCAAAGGGTCTTGTCTTTGATTGACAACCTCAGCGTCAAGTAAAGGTGGAAAGAGAGAACTGACTCCACAAACATGCTTTTGGCTCCTCTCAAGAATTGTGGTGTGACACCTATATACCGTAGTATGAGTTTACATTCCCCTATAACAATAAAAAACAAAAAATAAATTCATAAAAATACATCATTTCTAAATTTCTATAATAATGAAACAGCTCAGCATTTTTGTGAATGTACTTTACCAAAACATATATCATGGAAAATTCCAGGAATCAATAATTCATGTGCTTTAAATTATTTTACTGTAAGACATTGCTATTAATTATTCTGGTTTTCTACAATATATCACTATGCCTAATTTGTATATTAAACTTTATTATAGTTAAGTGTGATTAGAAAAAAGTGTATTATAGGTGATTTGAGTTATCATCTGGAGTGTTGTAGTAGATTCCTCTTGGAACAATAAAGGATACTTACTGTGGAATGATGGGGAATTCTAAATGTTTTGTGCAAAGCACAAGCGCAATATTGAATCCTTTATCATTTACATGGTTATTGCAGTCAATATAGAGAGTCAGGATGCCAAGGCCAGACCCTTGTATGTCAGTGAAGAAGCATTGGAAGAGCTGAGATGGTTTGGTGATAGAAGGATGATGGCTTTAAACCCGTGGAGAAATACGGAAAACATAAAATACCCACAATGACTATGCTAGAGAAGAAAGGTGGAACTGTCACACAAATCCACCGGGAAAGACTTAAATCCAAGGAAACAATGTCAGTTAGAGCATCATATAAAAGCTGTGGCTGGGGAAAGTTGAATGACAGATCATCAGTGGCCATCAGGGACAGGTCAAGCTGGAATGCCATGTCGGTGATAAATACAGCCAGAGGTCTCTTGAGTTTTCCTAGCCCTCTTTGCCAGCTCATTAGCCAGAATGCATGAAGCACACATCTTTGCCTTGTCGGAATCTGAATGGATTTTAGGAGGGCCAGAGAAGATGTGTAGTGAAAGGGAGAATGTGGGCTTCAGGCAAGTCAGGAGGCTTGAAAACAAACCAAGTAAACAAAACACTAAACCTTAGAAAAGCAGAACTAGGTGGTCCAGGACTCCAAGTTACAGTAAGAACAGAACACAAGCAAGGTTGTTTGGTCTGAGATAGCGAGCT
>LOEQ01014845.1:0-16920 GCA_001685075.1 Bramus lutescens
TCTCTCTCTCTCTCTCTCTCTCTCTCATACACACACTCACACTCTCTTACATATATTACCCCTACTTCTCAAGAACCTTCAAAAAGTTATATGTTATCCATTTATTTTCATTCCTTTCTTTAAAAAACAAAAACAACAAACCAAACAATATCAGACTGTCAGCAAAGCATTATCTTTTTCTGTCTTTATTTAGCTTGTGTTTGTAACCATGAATCTACCTATTCCTCTTATGGGAGAATGTTTTTCATGATCTCCTTTGGTTGTAAAATCACTTTGAGTATGATTACAACATTATCTCAGAGTTGGCTTCTGGGTGAGCAGACAGCAGGCAAGGATTTTAGCTTCTTGTGCAATTAAAAACTCCCAATCTGAGGTAGCACTGATAAAACAGCCCAGATCTTGATTCCGAAGGTCAACATGGCCACAAGTCAGACATTTAAAATAGAAGCTTACACCTTTCAAGTACTTTGAAGGAGGCACTTGGTTGTCAACCTCACAGCTCTCAGCTTCACAGAGAGAGCACTGTGCCCAAGCAAGACCTGTGGCTGCAAGTCCTGGGAACGGGGACCACTTGACAAGCCTGAAGCAGAATACCTTATCAAAAGTCAAGGAGGGAATGGTACAGGGCATAGAGGGAAGGTATTGCTGAGACAGAACCATCTTCCAAAGCAGTATTGTGTGAGTCTTCAAAGTCCTCAAGGCTCCAATCATACTAGGTTTCCCACGGGTTGGAGTTACGATTTTAAAGGAGATTGGAAAAGCATCCCATTCATTTTAGTTTTTAACTCTTTTAAGACACAATTTGATTCATTCAGTATTACTACCATGGCCACATAGTCTTTCCTTTAAATCATAGTGTGACAGGATTCACACACATACACACACACACACACACTCACACATTTTTTTGGCGGAGGGGGGAGGTGTTCAGCCTGAAGTTCAGAAAAGCAAAGCAGCTAGCTACTGGCTTTTACCTCTACCTCAGACTGAAATGGTGATCCTGCCTCCACGAATCCTCAGAATGGGACTGAGCCAAGGCTTGTCTCCTCCTATCTTACATTCCTCTTTAGAGCTTGAAATAAAGGCATGCACCACCACTGCCCAGTCTATATGGAAAACTAGTGTGGGCCGCTGGGATTAAAGTTGTGTGCCCACCACTGCCTGGTCTCTATGGATGACCAGTGTGGTTGTTTTACTCTCTAATCTTCAGGCAAGCTTTATTTATCAAAATAAAAATGAACTATAACTACATGAGAGCTCTCATTAATTAATTAATCTCTTCTCGTGCATGCTTGCGTTTGTACTGTGCATGAGTGCATTCTCATGAGTGAATGTGTGAGTGTGTGTGTGTGTGTGTTGTAGAAGCCTGACATTTCTATTTGCTATTTATATTAAACTAACATTCCCAAACACACACACACACACACACACACACACACACACACACACACATCCTTTGGTCACTGGTCCAAAGTTCATCTGTTCGCCCTAGATATGTTATTTCTCAAAATTCAAGATCTCAGTGTTATTTTTTTCATAAAATCTAAACTCCCACCACAAACATTTTCCCCCTTTTAACTCCTAATATATTTTTTTCAGTAAGCCCTGATGTTCTCTCTTTAACTCCCAATATTTCTCCCTAGACCCCAATTTTCTAACCAAAGCACATTACTGATCTGATGTTTTCAACAGCCTGGTAGCACATCAATAAACTAAAGATTATTGTGCTTTGTCAGGTTTTATTTTGTAGCATTATGGGAAATTCTCAGCTGTCTTGGATGAGTGCATCAAGTCTGATTGCTTGACAATTAACAGAGATAGTAATAGAAAAGGCAATGTAATTTACCTTCCTACAAGGGATCTCAGTTAACAAAAATTAAACTATTGAACTCTCCTCTCCAAGGAGAGGGATGTCGCCTCATTATGTTAAAAAGAAAAACAGATTCCAGTGGCAAGTGGGCCCTCAGTCTATCTGGGTGAATTTATTGTCCAGATTATGTGTTTTTCTGACATGCATACAAAATTATGGCTTTTAAACTGGACCAAACTCTCTCTTCATTAAATGAGTATTTCCCCCCTTCGGTACTATAACTCAAAGTGAACATTCCAGATAAATAATGGAGAGAGACGGAGTTTCTGTGTGCGCCTGTGGTGTGGCTGTTGAGGATAGCCCTTATCTGTGGGGCTAGAAAGTGACTCCTATTTCTTCCTGTTTCAGGGTCTCAGTGCTAGAGAACAAAATATACAGTGTAATTAAATACAGAGCCGTCACGCTAGGAGTGAGGAACTCCCACAGAGGAGAGTGCTGGTTTTTAGGGACTCCCACGGAGACCATATGAAGCTTGCTTTCAAAGTGGCATCTGCAGTTCTGAGCCGCCTTCTGCCCTTTGTCGGGAGCTCTGCTTAGTTCCAAGAAATATTGCGTTTAAGCGTTCATGTCCTGATAACTTCAGCAAGTCACAAGACAAGTTACAGCTATAGCCTCGCTTCTCTGGGAGATTCCACCTCCCATATCTGTTTGGGTTTATTTATTTATCTTTAAGAACTCTGATCAGAAATGTGGAAGGAGTAAAACCAACTCAACAAAGCTGTACCTCTGGCCTCTACGAGGCTGCCGTGACGTGCATGCCTGCAAGTGTGCGCTCACACACACACACACACACACACACACACACACACACATTCAAACATGCCCACGTTGGCCTAGATCCTTCCTCTTTGTCATAGCATGGTGGGCGAGGGGTAAGCGTTCAGCTCTAGACAGAGGTAGCTGCCCTTCCTGTTCCGATGGAGAGCAGGCAAAATGATAAAGCTTGTTTCTGCTCAGCAGAACACACGGCCACGGGCCATAATCTGCTGTTTTTGTGTGGGCTGACAACTAAAAGCGTTTTTTACTTTTTTCTTAATAACTGAAAGACGTTTAAGCGAAGGGTAATATTATTCTGTATTATGTGGAAATTCTGTACTTTTTTTGTTTTTGTTCAGAAAAACAGTGTGCGTGTGTGTGTATGTGTGTGTGTATGTGTGTGTGTGTGTTTCTGCCATGTTTTGTGGAGGTCAGACGACAACTTTGTAAAGTCAGCTTTCTCCTTCCAACACAGAGGACCGAGGACTCCAAAGGTCATTAAGCTTGGGGCGAAGTTTTTTACCCTTTTACCCACTAAGCTAGCTTACCTACCCTGTTTTGGTATATTTGGTCTTTGTTTGCGGTTTTTGTTGGCGGTGGTGTTTTTTTGTTTGTTTGTTTGTTTGTTTGTTTGTTTGAGAAAGGGTCTTACGCACCCCCAGCAAATGTCAAGACTGCTGTGTAGCCTAGAACGACCTTGTCCTGTGGATCCTCCTACCTATGTCCTCAGAGTGCTGTGAGTACCTACACTGGCTCCAGGACCCATTTATTAAAGGCTGGGACTCAACCAAGGCCTTCGTTTATGCTTGACAATCACTCTTCAAGGAGCTACATCCCTAGCCCCACAAAATTTAAATTTCAGTGTTCATAAAGGAGGCTGGAATGCAGCCTGAAGCCATCGCCATAGATTTATCTGTGGTACTTGCTGGCCTCCACTCCCGACAGAGGCCAGTAGTTGGTGCAGACTCTTGCAAACCCGAGACTTCTAAAAACATTCACTATCTGTCCGTCTACAGAAAGAACCAGCAACCCTTGTTATTAGCTAATGGCAGGCGACTACAATCAACCAAGAAATAATGAATAAGCAATGGAATACAGCATATTACTAATTGTGAGTGAAACTTTGTGGGGAATTGCCACAATAACTCTAGAAGATAAATGCCTCTGGGGATTGTTTTGCTTGGCGAAGCCATAAAGAAGCAAAACAGGATAGACGGGGACTTCAGATAGTGAGTCTGCCTGACTGTAAAGGTGTGAGAATGTGGGCGAGGCAGGAGAAATGCCTGCTGCCTGGCCTTACATGAGCCAGGCTCCCAGGAAAGATGACAGTAGTCGATAGTGAGAGTCGAAAGTCTGCTTCCCTTCAAATACCGTGGGTAAATGAATAGTCTCCTCCAGTTTCAATATTTAGGGAACGAGAATCACTGAGAAAAACAAATGTGAAATTGAGAAGTAAAATTGAGCTCAAGGATAGATAGGCTATGAAAGGAAAGGTTTGTGTTTAATGTCACAGAAAATTAGTTAAGCCTCTTTCAAAAGATGGGGGATGACTGGTTAAAACAACAAGGGTCTTATGACCAAGAAGGATCTTATTTACTGATGAAAGTATAGTAAAATGGAAGCCATGTTCATGGTGTTTCATGTTGAATTTGGGTCATTTTTTTGTAGCCATTCTTTAATAGGATAGGTGATTGCAATAATTTTAATTACATGGTTAATCCCAAACAATTATCTAATAAAATCAGCGTGCATGAGAAAAATGTGATTTGCGATTCAATGCATGGTCATTTTAACTTCAAAATAAAACACAGGGACCAGGGCTTCGTGGGTTGTTTGCTCACACAGGCATGCAGACTGAGGAATGCTGGTGGAGGTTTATTTTAAAATGTGATTAGCTTTGCGGTTTAATTAGAAAGTAATGCAAAAGAAAATACTTAATTATGAAATCATTATATAGTCGCATTCAATTTGACCTGTCCCTCCACTCGAACCTATTTGTCTTGCTTGCCTTCTGTTCTGGGTCTCAGGCAATATCCTTTTCTACCTTATTTTTATTTACTGCTTTCTTCACAGAACGCTACTTGACTCTGTTACTGTTGTTTCCATTAATAGTTCCCTCTTTGGGTTCTGAGGGCAGCAGGAAGGGAGAGAAGCCTGTAACTATTTTATTGTCTGCAGTTTGAGATGCCTGGACGAACTCAAGATAAGTAAAAGGGAAGCTGGGAGAGGAGGCTGTTACCACTCTACCACGTGATCGTTAAAGGTTTGCAGAGTTGGGCCTAAAAGATGCTGACGCTAAATGAATACGCTGGGCTTAGCTGTGCGGTCCCCTGAGTGGTGTGCATTTTTAAGTGTATAGAAGGATGGAAGGCGGCGGTTGGGTCAAGGCACATCAAGTAGGTTTGCCTTGAGCACTCCTTACTCCCCTTGTGGAGGCTGTTGAAACACTTACAGCACTGTGTCCAAGTGGAAGGATGAAGAATGATTTGGATGCCGACTCCGTATTCAAATTAGCCACTGTCCAGAGAGGAAGACGGAAAATGGGACAGATGATTAAATGCTGAATAAATCAACTTAGCCTTCTAAATATTCACTGTCATTTCAGAAACTACCTCTCAACTGAAAATCTGAAGACATCTATTCAAAAGCGACATGAAAGCATGAGGATTTAGACAAGAGAACATCTCTCAGTCCTTTCTTCAGTATTTAATCTGGTCCTGGGCAGAAGGTCTTCCTGTGGTTGAAGTTCTCAGTGCAAGCAATGAGCCACCAAACAAGAGTTAGCCATTCTCGCTGTTTATAATTTTGTTCACACTTTCTGCAAAAATGGACTTGTGCCCAATGATGCCCTTGTGCCAGGTAGAACTTTTACTTTTAGCCACAGGCATTTATAAAAGTACACAAAACTGGAATTCACCCCACAATTAAATATTAAAAGAATGATCAATCAATTCAGCATATGTGCTTAAGGTCATTGAAGACTTTTATTTTTATAAAAGATTCAGTAAATACATCACTTAAATATGTGAGATACTCTGATGTGGGTCTCAGTTACTTAGATGTGATAATTTCTCAAAAAAAAAAAAAGAGTCCTTCTGTTTTGTTATCCCCAGAGGCCATCCTGCACCAGCTGGGGTAGGGGAAGCTCATGCAAGGCCATGTGTTTGAACAGTGTGCTCTGAGGTGGTAGACTAGCTCCCAAAGATAGATAACGATTGTTATAGATTTGTGCAGTGGGGTTTAAATTTGCCCTATCCTGCCCCAAGCCTCCTTATACATACAAATAGGACAAAGAAAAAGCAGGAGGCCCAGTCTGCAGACACGTCCCTCTTCTTGAGTAGAACAAACCTCCATCAGAGATGTTGAAATCTCCTACTTGACCCTTGTCTAGCCTTCAGCCAAAAATGCACAAAGTAAGATAGAGCTAATCCCAGAAAGCAGGTTTAAACAAACAAGCCATGCATCCACTCTGCCATTGAGAAGCCTGGTCTCCCTACTTTCCTGGAACACATGCCCTGTGGGAAATCAGAAGCTGATGGTTCTGATGTAGGTGGTAAGTTCTTGCCTGGAGGTCGTAAGCTCAAACAGCTGCGTTGTCAATGGTACCCTACACCTCTTAGTTCCCTTGAAATCACTTTTCTCTAGTGATGTTTTGTACAACTGTAATTTTCACAGGTTTCCATCACATATTAAAATTTGCAAAGCCTTGACAATTACATCTTTATAACATATCATTCTTTGCTTGCATGGTTGGGATCTTTTCATGGTCTAGCATGTATTTTTTTTTTAACTAAATGTCTGTCATTTGCTGTGAAGCCAACCAACGGCTCTTCTGTTGGTAAGTTCCTTTTCGGATAATATTAGAGGCTTAAAAAAGAAAGAAAAACGTGAATGGTTTCTTTTCCACAGTGAGTTCTCCCGTCATTCTGAAATTCGGATAGCTCTGAAATCTAAGGTATTAAAAAAAAATTCAGGGAACTAAGTCTTCAGATATTAAATTGGAGTTATGAAAATAAAAATTAGAAGATGTCATTAGTTGTACCAATAGCAGTATTTTAGATATTAAATATATTTACATATAACCAATATATTGCATTGACTGACTGGTGACATCTGCATGTTTTCAACAGAAAAGCCTACAGTTACTTGAACTCATCTTCGTCTCTGCACACACTGAACTGTTTTTGCTTTAAAGGGAGGGTTAATCTCCTGCATTTTCTTTGCTGTGTGCAGTGCTCAGTCCTTTCCATGAAAAGAATCTGAGACATCGAATTCTGCAAGCGCGGAGACAGCCACCTCCTAATCTGTGAATAATCTCTCGCATTTTCAAAATGCTGAGAGCCTTTCTTTCCTGCTGGATGATGAGAGGAAGTGGAAATTCTTTGGAAATGACTTGAAGACCAACAGCAAACCAAAACTCCTCCCCCAGGTTCTCTGTCTTCACTTCTGGCCCAAACAGGCACAAAGGCACGGCAAAGAATCGGAAGATCCTTGAGGGTATTTTTGCCATATGGACACTGAGGATGAAGATATGAAGATGATAGACTAGCAAGGTGTAGCTGAGCAGGTTGGGAGGCTGAACTTGTGTCTTGAGGAGGATGCTCCTTAAGGAAACTATCCCCTTCGCACACAGAAAGGGCCTAAACACAGAAAGGAAGCTAGGAGTTTGTAATCTCAACCAGAGGCAAAGTTGAAATTCTACCACAGGATTTCTACTTCCAAATTCAAGCATAGTGCTCTATTCTTGATGTGTTTATTTTTAACCTGATATTTAATGGTGCTGACCAATAGTCGCAGCCAGCACTATGTCCCGAAATACTGTTCTGACTGCCACACCTTATGGACCTTTATATGCATCTTGACATACTATGGTATCCATTAAAAAACCTGGGTGTGGCTTTAAACTAGCCCTAGTTGATGGTTTGTGAGACTGTTGACCCCTTCACTACTTGAGATTCTTTTTGTTAATGTTTCTCATCTTTGCTATTACTCAACTTCTAATATTGGCCCTCTATCATTCATTCCGTTTTATCTCCACATCTCCTTTCAGATGCACACTAGTGCCCTGTCAGTCTCTGCAAATGGATTACTCAGACTTTTCTACCACTTCCGATCTATGGGACATCTTTCGATGGCCTATTTCCTGACTTTCCGTGATATGGATTCTAATCTACTGTTTCAACCATGTTTTAAGGATTTTAAAATTTCACCAAGCAGGGCTTCCTTTTTATACAGAATTTTTCTTAATTTCCCATATAGCCAATTATTTTATTTTATAATCCATTATTACTTTTTATAGATGTTAGCTCTCCCATTATATGTTTAAACATTTTAAAACATAATTAAAACTTTATGGTTCCCATTTCCAGCTCTTCTGATCCTGTGGTTTTATTTACCTACTTGAAGTATCTGTCAACTATTTTATAAGATACCAGCTCTTGACAAGTTTTGTAATTCTGACAGCTTAGAGATAAATTCATCTTCTACTAGCTACTCAATGCAAAACTGTGGGGGTTCTATTCTCCTATTCCCATTTCTTTGGAAATGCCTCTATTTTATCTCTATAGCATTTCCAAGTCAAACTTAATTTTGAATGGTCCTCTCATCTTCAGATATCCATACTGCAACCATAGTTTGAACTTCGAATGTGTGCACTCCTTATGCCCAATTCTTATTGCGGAATCCTTTCTGCCACAGTCTGAAACACAGTCTCGTCTGGCGGGTGGAATATTGAAGCTCACTATCACAGGACTATATACCTGTTTTATGCTCTGAGCTCTAACTTCCTGCAAAAATAAAAATCCTAATGTTAATTTCTTTCTTGAAGCTTAATGCTTCAAATTTAATAATTTTAACTAGCTTTGGAATCCCAGCCTGATAGCCTGAAGACAAAATAGACCTGTTGAGCTTTCTAAGTGTGAATACAGCCTGCTTACAAATGCTTCACATGTGGGTTTTCTTTTATTTCTAGCTTCTGGTGGTTTGTCTACTTTTTGGTTCAGCTCTGCTGTAGGTATTCAGGTCACATGTTGGAATATTTTCAGCTAGTATTTCTATCTCCTTGAAGTGGGAGAGTGTTTTAGGCCATGTTCCTTCTGCCACCTTGGCACAGAATGCCATCTTTTTTTTTTTCGCAAAGTGGTAGGGTACACATTTGGTATGAGTAAGACAAATTTGATACAAGAATTCCCCACCCTCAACACACATGTATATACTCATATATACACATATATACATGCACACAAGCACACACATCTTTCATGAGTGTGTGCTCACTTTTTAGGCTAACACTTTAGTAAGCTTGTGCCCTGAGAATTCGTTCCACTTCTCCTTGCCTATTCCTTTTCTATACTTACTGATAAAGCAAATGAAAATTATCTTTCCTTACACAAATGGCTTCTTATGAATTCTAATTCACAGCATAATTTTTGAACTATTCCAACCGTGTATGTATGCCAAAAAAAGTTGAATCTGTAAAAAAGATATGTCATCATTCTGACTGATGGGAAGTGAATCAAAACTTCCCTGTGACTCTAATCTCCCTGGCTCCTGCATGGAGCTTCAGGAGGCAAAGATGCGGTATCTTAAGCCATCTCTCTCAGACCTTGCACTGTGAGAGTGAATCCAGTTTATAAATACACTGTTTGTGCGAGGAAAGAAAAAAATTCAGTAAATCAATCTGTTTCTTTTTCTTCTTAGTTTGTAGGTGAAGACACCATGTCTCAAAATATTTGGTTGACTCAAGTTGAAGCTGGTAGAGAGGGCTGACAGATGACAGCAACATTGACTGCGGATTCCAGCTCTTCTTCCTGCCAATGAGCTGCCGTCTCTCCTGCATGTGATAGCCAAGTGTTACAAGATCTACTTCAAGCCTTTTGGGAATCTAGAGGATAATGCCAGAGGGCTAGCTATTGTACCTTTGTAAGTCATTAAGGGATAGCACTCTATAAGCAGCTAGATAGCACTGAAATGCACTTCCAATGGTTGTAGATGTTATGTTAGGCAGCTTTAAACTCAAGTAATTCTTCCTGGTGTGTAGAAAAGTAGGAACTGTCAGAAAGCAATTAAGAAGTACTGTCTCTAACATTTCAACCCTAACAGATCCTGTTAACTCAGCTTTCAATAGCTATGAAGAAAGGAGGAGTCAGATCATTATTTAAAAGGACAAAAGATTTACGTTGGCTCTTGATTTTGTACATTGCTGCCCACAGTCTTTTGCCCTACTTGCTGTGGGTCATGTAATAAGACAACAAACTATGGTAGTCATGAGGTGATGGGAACCCATTCATTTCAAGGTTGTCAAAAAAGAGGGGCAGGGCTCACCAGATACCCTTCAAGGCCATGTCCCAATGATCTAACTTTCTTTGATTAGGTCCCACCTGCTGAAAATTCCATACATCCCAATAGTACCACAGACAGCAAACCAAGCTTCCATCCCATTAGCTTGTGAAGGACAATTAATGCACATATTTATTGAATAGCTACTACGCCCAAGTTACTGTCTGTCTGTCTCGGCTTGGGTGTGTCAGAAGTAAAAATATTGAGCACTACTTTCTATGTTCTTCTTTGGCTAGCACAGTCTCCAGCATGCCAGAATGAGAAGAGAAAACTGAAGAGCCTATTTGAACAAAAAGGATTTTCCCTACACCTATGCTAGTATTTGTAGGACTGTTTGTGGTATGGAATTACATGTCTTCATCTTAGGGAAGTTCATGCTGGAGGGGTGAGACAATGCCTTCATCCATTCTTTTCCCAGATGCCAAAGGTTTGCAATGCAGAGACTACTGTCCAGCATTCCTTGATTGTATGGCTTCAGCCTTCGAGTTTTCAAACGATTGGTCTTCAGGGTAGGCTGAGATGAAGATAAGGAGCTGGAGACCCTGGACCAGGTGCGGCAGAGGGACTCACTTGCTCATGAGCATTTCCAGGATGACAAGTTTCTCCTTTCCTGGAAATATGATTCAATATGAAGATCAACAGCTGAAGTCAACAGCCACATTTTTAAACTACCCAAAGGGTCAGATGAATGTCGGTCAGACACGCCAGTGCCTTGGTATGGTTTACTGTTGTAGAGTATTATCCTACAGAATAGCAGCCATCACCTCATTGGAGCAACTGTGAGTGGAGGCCAGAGCCCCTCAAACCTATTGAGCCTTGGGGTTCTCTCACAGAAGGTGACGATGGAGACAGTCACTTGAACCTCATCTGAGATTCCAACTGCCCTCTCCTGGATTTTCTGGCTAGCTGTATGTGCCTCTGGACTAACTGCAAGTGGCCTTTCAGTCTGTGGATATAATAGACTCTATAGAGGGTGGGAGGGTAACTTAAAGGGGACTCCTTCTATGCATCTATAGGGATATGTTTATCCATGCTGGAGAAAGACTTTATGGTATGGCTGTGGGTAACTCCTATTAAGTCACACCTCACTCATGTTTTATAAGTAAGTTCAAAAAAATTCATTGATTTTTTTCCAAGTTAATCTCTGGTAGAATTGGACTTGGGTTTGCCATTGGTACCCTAGGAGGAGAGAGTAGATGTGTCTTTAGGTTACCCCAGGGAAGAGTTTCAGCCACACTTGTCTGATGAGAAGAAGAAGATAGAACATAAAGGAAGAGTCTAGGGTGAGTAAACAGAAGACGCACAATTATAGGCCAAAATGGTGACCACTTTCAGGAGTCCAAAAGTCACAGTATTGCTTTCTTTCTGTCTGTCTGTCTTAGCTTGGGTCTCTCAGCAGCAAGAGCATTAGACACAAGCTTCCATGCTCCTCTTTAATTAGTATAATTCCCAAACTGCCAAAGTCAGGCAAACCAGGATGGCAAGGGGACAATGAAAGCCCCATTTGAGGAAAAGGGCTTTTTTTTTCTAAGCCATCCCAAATCTGTGTGCTATGTGTGAAGTAAGAAAGATTCTGTACTTGTAAACAAATTCGTTCATTTCAAAAGAGGTATGCCAGACCTGTTTTGTGGAGACAACTTCTATGGGAGAAAGAAAGCAGCTGTATTTGAAGGAGAGAAAGAATGCAGCTCTCTGCCTAACCATCCAGTCCCCATCAAATATTCTTATTATGCTATAATAACAATAATTAATAAGGATGATGGACAACCATTTGTATTTCTAATAAAAGAGTAATTGTTGCTCATTTTCATTAAGTAATGCCACTATTGAATTAATCACAACCTTGATGAATTACTGAAACACACTGTTATGCTATTGTTGCTGTCCCCATTCTTTGCAGTTGTTTTTATCAGGAAGTGTCATGGACCTGAAATAGTAAAATTTAAGAGCTGAAAATGGATGGGGAGAAGATAATTCATGTGGCCATTTCTTTAAAGATTTGTCTTTCTGATAAGATGCCCATGTGACTGCACGCACCCCTTACCGATGCTCCTGTAAGCAACCTTTATGAAACTCGCTCACACACACACACACACACACACACACGAAAATAGGGGACTAGTGGTGGAGATGGGGAATTGGGAAGCATTAAAAGGAATCATTGCAGAAACTCGTTCTGTAGCATTAGTTTAGCAAGTGAAAAGAATGGAAAGACACAAGAGAGGGCAATGTGTGGATGAACACGGTAAAAGCACAGTATACACATGTATGAAAAGGTCATGATAAGGCCCTATAGTATGCACAGTTAATAAATGTTGACAAGGAAAGTACCTGTCCATGTGCATGCGTGTTTTAAGTGTACAGTTAGGTCATTGCTCCTCTCGCTGCTGACAGTGAATCTTCATGAAACCACTAAGCAAAACAGTATAAAGAAGAGAACTTCTTCTTTCCCATTTTGGTGGCTAGAAGCCAGGAGCATAATGGCACTTGAATGTGCCTCATCACATCATTTAGCAGGAAGATACCCATTCATGTGGGGGAGAGAACTCTCCTGGAAGGCTAGAGAACTGGAAAATGAACCTTCTTTAGTCCTTGAGAGTTCTTCGTTGGATTGGGTGCTGGCTACTTAGCATAGAAATTCTGTGCAAAGACTCAGGATACTTTAGAAATCTGGTTTAAGTGCCCTACTCTAGAAGGGATTTTTTCAGTCCATTTATCCCTTCATCACTGATAAACTAATTCTATGAAACAAGCTTCCCTCAGTGATTTCCAATTGTCTAAATGACCCTGCATTTTTTTATGACGACCACAACATAATGCTATGATAGTCACATGGCATTTCTATACGGATGACATGATACCAAATCATGGGGGAAGAAAAGCACCCTAAAGTACCAATGTGATACTATGCCAAGCCAACTTTGGTGACAGTCTCAAAATAGAGGTTATGTTTTCATGGCTGATTATGAATTTGGAAAAGAAACTCGATCTTTTGTTCAGTCTCTGGGTACTTATGCATAGCAAACAGCATAATTATGTTAATGGAAATGCCATTGGTCCCTGTATATCATTCTCCAGCAGCGAACACACTGTGGCCATTATGGCCCGAATTTTCAGAGATTCCTTGGCTGACGCTAGCATAATGTCTGATGACATCAGGGGCCTTTTGCAATCCTGTTGTTACAAACTGACGGCATGTGAATGGCATGCGAGAACAGGAGCGCTCTACCCAGCAGCATTTTCCTTGCATTCAGAAGAACTGAATGCTAATGCAGCTCGTCATCACATGTCTTTAGATGGAAAATGAATCCTATGAATCCTATCTTGTCCTTTGAAGTATAATTACATGACAATAGTGTAATACGTCTAGCATATAAGACAGCTGTTAGGACCTCACTAGCCAGTTTTAGAAAGCTGTTGGAGTCTACTGGCTAAAATAGGCATCCCGTGCTCAGTGCCTGCAAAACCCAAGCTACTCCTGGAATCATTGTTGGCATTTGTCAGGGTCAACTGTAGGCTAACTTGGAACTGTAAAAATTGTATAGCTGAAGAACGGTTCGTTGCCGAGGCTCAGCTTGAACTGTACAGTGTTGCTTTGCTTGAATGGCCGAGGGTTTTTTTCATAATTCAGTCACCCGTCACCAGCAGGTGACAAATAACAGGGGACACCAATGATCTCCTGCTCAGGGCATGGCCTTCCCTGCTGGACCAAGTGTGAGATTAAGACAGTGAGCATGTTCTACAAGGACACAGCAAGGTACCAGAGCCAGGTGGCCTCAATGCCTCTTGCTAAATATTTATCAGGTGAGTCAGCACCATCCCTGGGGTGGAGAGAGGGAGTGAGAGGATTAAACAGTGTGGACAAGTGACATCTTTCCACACGAAAGCACTAAACCAGGGTTAAGATCTCAACTCACACCCTTCCAATGACTACGAGGCCTAATGAGGCTGTTTGCTAGACTTCCTCGAATTTTATGAACCATGTAATAACAAACAAATAAGACACAGGACAAGAAAAATATGGTATTTTTTTTCCATTGGAAGAGAGTCATTTTTAGCCCTCTGTTCTGAATTCTAGATGTTCATAGAGAACACATCTCTTTCCTTCATCCAATTGGAAGTGCCCAAAAGCCTTCAGGGTAAAGCCTCAATCTACAGACAATAAAATCAATGCCCCTAGCGTCTGGGTTGTCTGATTTTACCTCCTTTGCTGGTCCCACCTGTGGATTATCCCAGGAAAGGGCATGTACTCTTTAGAAAGGTTTTTGCACACTTTCTAGGTCAAATGAAATTGATGCCATTGCTATGCCAAAGAATCTGTCATCTGGCATGCGTCTTGCCTGATGTTACAGAATCGCTGGAAGAGCTAAGAACTAAACCCACTTGTGGGCCACTCCAGAGGATGTATTTAAGTTATAAGAACAGTACTTATGGAGCAATTTTTAGTAAACATTGGCTCCACACCTCTAAAAACAAATCTTGACTGTTCTAGTCTTTCACAAATAAAGAGATGGTTGAGCAAACACCAAACCTCATTTTACATTTGGTATATATTAAAAAAACAATTTAGTAATGTGTTTTAATTCTACTTAAAGAGTTTGGTGTTACAACTGCAAATCTAGAGTCTTTGCATTTTATAAACTACTATTAAATCACATTACACAGTCATAAAACTAAATGCTATGGTATGAGAAACTGGAGATGGTCTGAAATTTGCAAGTTTTGAATAGCATTTTGCATATTTTTACTTTCTAAGAAACAAAGGTTTTAAGTGGAGCACCTGCATAGTGCCCAAGAATTCTAGTCCATTCATAAAGCAATGTATGGAATAAGACCACAAGAACACAGACTGATAAGGTTGAATAGAACTCAGCAATTTCATTGAGATTTGAGAAAAAGTTCACTTAATCCGCCTTTATTGTAAAACCATTTTTATTATGAAACCTAAAAGCATTATTTATAATCATATCACATAAAGATAACTTTTACTTTATGTAAAGTATGGTGCTATTTCAAGTTTATATTTATTTATTTAGCCTTTGTTTTACATAAAAATTGGTTCATAGATTAGACATTATATTCTGCTTTCTCTATTAAAATTTTATCATGTGTTTTGTCCTATCACCTCAAAGAATTCAATAATAGAAACCTAAGAGTTATGCACCAGTTTATCATTTACTATTTGAAGACTGATATATAGATAAAGTTTCTCTCTGGTCTAGGCTCGCAGTCATTCAGTCTCGAAGAAACATAGGTAGGCTTATATTAATTATAACCTGTTTTGACGATTATTTTAGGTTTATTACTAACTAGCTCTTACAACTTAAGTTAACTGACAATTCTTTTCTATGTTTAGTATTGTGGTTTGGTACCTTTTCTCCAAAAGGCTTTCTCATTTTGCTTCCTTTGCTTCTGGATGATGACATCTTTTCTCTTCCCAGAATTCTCCTAGTCTGGTTGCCTCGCCTATACATCTTACATGGCTACTGGCAAATCAGCATTTTATTAAATCAATACAAGTGACAAAACTACAGTGTACAAGAGCATTATCCCACAGCATTTCCCCTTTCTTCTTTTCAAAATAAGAACTCTGAATTTAATCTCTTTTGTTTAGCTTTTTTCCTATAATTATCCATAACAACTTGTAAGCAACACTCTAAACAAAGACAAACATCTATAATCCATTTTGGGGGGAATGTGGGTATAGTTTTCTAGGCTATTTCTGCCTGATTGAGGGCATTGATAATCTCATGGGGACCCAAAGAAAAAAGTCCTGATTGGAGTATTCTGTGAGGTTGGTCATCTCAGCGAACAGTCTTGAAGTTGTTTTAGATGTAGAACTCAGAGGAAACTGTAACAGAGATGCTCTAAAAGGTTGGATTATCTGGATCATCCACTCCCATTGGAGATTTTTCAAGGGATCTTCCACAATAAAACCTATTTTTCTTAACCAAGAATAAATTCACAGCCTCCCATTTCCTGTGGAAGCAAAGGCAAAACCTCTTCTCCAAAGTAACATATCTTTTGACTTAAACTTTGATGTCAAGGCATTTACAAAATAATATAGGTTGAATTAATCTGGCAGCATTTAGATTCAAATGTCTTTTAGCAGCTGCTATTTCTTCCTTAGCAGTCAAACAATTTAAAGACAACACAATAATATATAGTACCAGGAATTTTTGTGTATTTTTCATCTTTATGTAGCTTTCTAAAAATATTTCTTTTATTTATTTATTTATTAGTTTTTGATTTTTTTGAGATAGAGTTTCTCTATATATTTTTGGCTGTCTTGGAACTCACTATATAGACCATGCTGGCCTTGATCTCACAGAGGTCTGCCTGCCCCTGCCTCCCAAGCGTTGGGATTAAAGAAATGTGCCAACACACCCAACTCCTATATTTCATTTTCTAAAGGACTTTATTCTTTTTTCTTTTCTCTCCCAAGCCTACATATTTATTTAAACAAACTATGAATGATTTAAAGGCTTTACTATATAGCTCTATTTTTATCTAAACACATTAGTCTTTAATCTGCTTTAATATGGCTAGGATTAAAGCTGGGCTTTGGCAGCTGGCACTGTCCCATTCCCTTAGCTTTTTGAGAGTAGAGCTTCATGGCAGAGGTATGGGCAAGAATCACATCTATTGCCACAATTCTGTGGAATTTCCAGGTCTATGCCACCAACAAGAAGCCTAATGCCAGCTGCTCATAAACACCATCTAAGTATTTGGTGCTAGAGCCTCTTAAAGGAGCTGTGAGGGTTTTGCTGCTAATACTGTGTCAGGAAGCCTCTCTTAAAAGAGCTGCTACTCTGCTTGCTGCCAGCAAACACAGTCTACTTGAGAAAAGATAGTTACCAAGAAGCCTCGCTTAACTATGTTCTTATCTGTATAGAATCATTAAAAAAAAAAGCTTTCTTAGGCTTTGTGTGAAACTTCTTGCCAAAAATTTTGGT
>LOEQ01014846.1:0-14659 GCA_001685075.1 Bramus lutescens
AGCTGCAGGGTTTTGCAGCTAAAGCTAAGTCAGAAAGTCCCTCTCAGATGAGAGCGATTGCTTGCTTCCAGCAAGCAGAGTAGACCCAAGAAATTGTTGGCACCAAGAAAACATGGTTTACTCTATTATTTTTTTGCCCAGAATTATTTTAAAAGCTCTCTCAGGTTTTATGTGGAGTTAGTTAACCACGTTGGAGCGCCACTCTGTAGTAGTAAGGGAGGAGCAGGCCTGCTTTTCGTCCAGCCCAGCTCCCACAGCTCCCACATAATTATACCATCAGAGAGTATTAACAAAATATATAATTTATATATTTATGAAAATGCCATAATAATATTTATCTTGAATAATTAATATATGCTAATAAAACCTGTGTGAAGGTGGTGACAAATTATACCTGTTATCAAATATTGACTTCTTCCCAAAGTGGGGATGTTAGCACAGATGTAGCCCTAATAGCTCTTTGCCCTTCCTGAGATTAAGGTCAGATGTCGGATTAGCATTGGAGCCAAATGTGCAGGCAATGTCAATGGAGAGCCACCTAGAACACATTGGGATTGAATCCATCCAGACCTCAGCCTTGTGAACAAGCACAAATAAACTTGGTTAAAGATCCTCAACTTGTCCTCAGCTCCCCCACAAAGTGTAGAGCATGACAAAATGTTTTATAAAAAAATAGTAGGGGTACTAAACCATTTCAATTCTAATAAAAGATCCCAGGCACAGAAAAGAAAATGCACATTCCCATCATTCTAACTCAATTCCATGCTCAAGTTTCACTTGACTGGTTTACTAGAGCCTCAGATTTTCTTAAGTAAAAGAAAATAAAATTGTCAAAGAGCTTCCAAACTTCAAAGGCACATAGTTTAAGGAATTTTAAATCTTCCTGGAACAATGAAGCTACCCTTCCTTCAGGGAATTTTTAATGGAATCTTTTGTCTTCACAGAAATCCACAGAAGGCCATTGTTGATGCCGTAACAGCAGAATTGTGGGTTTAAAAAATATTGGCTGGGGCACTTCCTTGAAGATATTGAGAAATGTGCACTGTTTAAACATGAAAGAAGCAGACTAGGAAGTAGTATCTTAGCTGGAAGATTAAAAGGTGATCTTAGAGATGCAATTCTTTAACAAGTAAGATTTACTTCTCTTGTATAATTGGGGGAGAGAAGGTAAATCTGTGAGAAGAATTAAGCCCACATTAGAATTATATATACATTTGCCTTCTAAAGGCAGTTGAAACAATAAATCATTGAGTAAAAGTCTTCAAAAATTTCTCATTGTGTTCAAGGGGGCAATTATCTATCACCCAGTTAGCACCCGACATTATTAGTAGTTGATAATTTTTCTATTAAAAAATAAGCAGAGTATATTTTAAATTAACTGGTAGCCATGCACGTTCATTTTTTTTTTCTAAAAGAGAAAGGTATGGGATAAGCACATTTGAATTCTGGGAACTTTCTGTTACCTCACATTGTTGGAATCTGTGGGAGCAATTTTGTTCATTCATATTTAGGTGATATCTAATGTTGGCTTTACAACCAGTCATTCTAAAATATAGTGGTTTAATTCCATGAGCATATTATTTAATTTTTCTTTATTTGAAGAATTTCATACATATAAAATGAAATATGCTCAAACAATATTTTCACCCCCAACTCCCCCAGATTCCTTAGATCCCTGTTGACATATCAGGCTACTAATATTTTGGTGTTTTCTAAAATTATCCATTAATTGCACTTAGTGTTGGCCATATGTACATGGGTGTGAAGCCATTTGTAGGTATAATTTCTCTGTGTCTCAGAAGCCACTCCCAAATAACCACAAAGAAGCTTAATAGTAATTATAAATGCTTGGCTGATAGCTCAAGCTTATTATTAACTAGCTCTTATAATTTAAATAAACCCATTTATATTAATCTATATTCTTCCACATGGTGTTAACTTTCTTTCATCTTGTGCTTCCTGTTTTCTCTCTGCGGCTCACTGGTGACTCCTCTGACTCTGCTGTTCTTCTTCCCAGTGTTCTGAGCCTGGTTTTCCCACCTAACCTTATCCTGTCCAGATATTTGCCAGTCAGCTTCTTTATTAACCAATCACAGTATAATTTAAACAGTTTACAGAAGGATTATTCCACAGCAGTTATCCACTAGAGCATGGAGTCTTACCACGGATATGGTAGGATTGTCTCAAAAAAGAGTAATTCTCTGTCCCCAAGTAACTATCAACTGCCAATAGCTCCTCAGTAAGGGGTTGAGGCTTAAGATCAGTTAAACAATCTATGCCAAGATTTTGGCTGGCTTAATCTTGTGTGGGTCCTGTGCAGGTAACCATAGGCCAGACATATTGATAGGCCAACCTTATCTAGATAATTCTTCAATTATTACTCTCTTCCCAGCTGATTTAAAGTTGTTTCAAATTGATGTTTAAAGCTTACATAGAGTCACTTATATAGCTATGGTCACATAGTGGCCTGGCTGAGTTTTGTGAACTAACATGGTTTTATATTTCTGATGGTTGATTTCTGACTGTTGTCTGGGCAATGTATTTTAAATGGGCTATTCTTGGCTTCCTCACATAACATCTAGGTCCCAATATGAGTAGCTACAATACCCAGTTTCCAGCTACTGATTAGATTACATTTGTTGATCTTCCAGTGACCTAAGCAAATAACATGGTAAAGTCTTGAATTAATTTGGAAGGGAACCAACAAAGAAAAATGATAATAGATGTGATTCACTAGCCATGCACTATTACTGAAACAATTTATCATAGGTAGTAAATCTTGTGGTAGGGGCACTTAAGATCCCAAGGGAGATAGTCAATAAATATTTTGATATTTTAGCAACAGGTATGTTATTAAAAGATAGAAATAAGTAGAGGTGCATATAACTTATATTTAAATACTGGCTGAAAGACTGCTTATTCTAGGAATGAGTAATGCTATCTTGGACTGCTAATAGTAAAGAATAATACAATATGGAGAAAGCCTTTCTCATATGAGAAATGACACTCTTTAGAGAAGTATTCTCATCAAAAGGAACATTTGCAGTGTTTGGTGGGAGTTTTTAAAAATATTTTTCTTTATTCAGCAGACATTTGGTGAAGGCCTACTATATTACTGACAAGAGATATGAGAATTCCAACTAAGAAAAGAGAAACTAATTCTTCCAAGTTGAAGAATGCAAAACCAACTCATAAAATTAGTATCAGTTGTATTTCTATATAGTAACAACAAGAAATCTATACTAAAATGGAATTAAGAATGCAGTATTATTTATAATAGCATAATCAAGAATAGAATATTTAGTAATAGACTTAAGCAAAGACATAAAAAACTTGTATGCATGATGTGAGAGTTCCCTCTGTGTGCTGTGATTACCATTAATGAATAAAGAAACTGCCTTAGCCTGTTGATAGGGCAGAACTTAGGTAGGTGGGCAAGACAGAACTGAATGCTGGGAGAAAGAAGGGCAGAGTCAGGGGGATGCTATGGAGCTGCTGCCTGAGTCAGACATGCTGAATCTTTGCCGATAAGCCACTGCCACATGGCAATATACAGATTAATAGAAATGGGTAAAATTAATATAAGATTTAGCTAATAAGAAGTTAGAGCTAATGGGCAAGCAGTGTTTTAACTAATACAGTTTCTGTGTGATTATTTTGGGCCTAAGATATCCTAGTGGCCGGGATGAACAAGCAGCTCACTCCTGTCCCTCCTACATATGTGGGCTAGAGAGAGGACTCAGAGGTTAAGAGCACTGACTCTTCTTCCAGAGGTCCTGAACTCAATTCCCAGCAACCACATGGTGGCTCACAACCATCTCAAGTAAGACCTGGTACCCTCTTCTGGCCTGCAGGAATACATGCAGTACAGAACACTATATACATAATTAAATTAATAAAAAATTCTGTATGTTATAAATTCAAAGTTGTTGCTGAACAAAATTAAAGAGGGCACATATTAATGGAATGGTATGTGTATTCATGAAGTAGAATCTTTAGTATTGGTAAGATGTAATACTCCTCAAAGCAACCAAAAAATTCAATTAAATCCCTGTCAACACTCCTGGGTATTCTTTAGAAAAAGCAGAAAAATATGGCTTAGATTAATTTTATTTCCCATTCTCTTTTCCTCCCTTTTTTCTCCTCTACCCTTTCTTCCTCCTCTCTCAATTATTTTCCCTTTCCTCCACCTTCTTTTGCATTTTTACCTGCCCAGGCAGGTCTTGAACATTTAATCTTTTTCTTCTGGTTCCGTGAGTATCTAGGAGAATAGCTTGCATCTTAAAATTCCTTTGAAATGTCAAGTGACCTTGAATTGCTGACACTGAGCATAGTTGGAAGTCCTGCACTCTCTGATTTTAAAACTTAAAGTATAGTATGCTATGGCATGCAAGACAGTATGGGAGTGGCATGAACAGACTTTAAGAATGACGGAAGAGAGCATCCAGCCCAGATATAAACCCTAACATATATTGCCAACTTAGTTTTGAAAAGGGTCAATACAATTTGTTAGGTAGAAAGAAAACATTCTCCTGTTTATTTATTTATTTATTTATTTATTGCTTTTTTGGGACAGGGTTTCTCTGTGTAGCCTTAGCTGTCCTGGAACTCGCTCTGTAGACAATCCTGACAATGAACTCAAAGAGATCTGCCTGTGTCTGCCTCCCAAGTGCTGGGATTAAAGGCAGGTGCCACCACCACCCAGCTGAAAGAAAACATTTTCAATGATTATTCCTGGGAAATCTGAATATTGATAAGCAGGTTGAGAAAGTTAATGTTTATGTAACACCATATGCAAAATTAACCCAAATGAATCAAAGACATAAATATGAGAGCTGAAAGCACAAAAATCTTAGAAGGAAACATTGAAAAAAGTTTTATAACATTAGGTTTGATGGTGAATTTTTGAGTATGATATCCAAAACACAAGCAATAAATAAGATAAATTGGTTCTTTTCAAAATTAAAATCATGTGTGAATCAAAAACATTATTAAACACAGTAACAAGATAACCAATAGAACAGGTGAAATATTTGCAAGTCATATATTTGATAAAGGCTTTATATCTAGAATATATAAAGAATTTCTACAGCTTAGTGATGTAGGAGGGTCATCTGTCTATGTGTTACTTTCATTTGTTAGTAAAGAAACTGCCTTGGCCTTTTGAAAGGCCAGCCCTTAGGTGGGTGGAGTAGANNNNTAATGGGCCAGGCAGTGTTTAAATGAATACAATTTGTGTGGTGTTATTTCAGGGCTGAGCTAGCTGTCCAGGAGCCGGATGGCATGAAAAGCAGGCCTGCTCCCCTATCACTACAGCTTAGCAATAAAAATGATGACAAAACCTGATTACAAATGGGATGAACTTGAGTAGATATTCTGCCAATGAAAGTATATAAATTTCCAATTGACACATAAAAAGATGGTCAGCAGAAGACCAGGTAGGCTGCCCATGTACATTCTCCACTTTCTCTGTTCATCCCTAGCTTTGCAATAGAACAACAACCTCTCTTCCCCTATCCATGCCATTTACAGATCCCACAGAGCCCCCCAACTTCCCTTTCTCTTGCCTCCAACACCAGCAAATATTCCCCATGAACACACCATCCTAACAGGCAACATACACCTAATATACTCTCTTTAAATCCAAGAGGAAACAGAAACCAAGAAACAAAACAGCCACCCAACAAAGACAAATCGAGAAATCAGCACCTACACCTATAATAGTCCCCCAAACAGCTGCCTAGATGCCGATGTAAGAACACATTCAACAACAGCCAGGATAACACTTCTCCATCAGAGTCCACTGTTCTACCACGGCAGGCCCTGAGTATTCCAACTTAGCTCAAGCACAAGTAAAAGACCTTAAACTAGCTCTATGAAGATGATAGAGGTCCTCAAAGAGGAAGTGAATAAATCATTTAAAGAAATCCAGGAAAACAGAAAGAAACAATTGGAGGAAATGAATATAAAACTATTCAAGACCTGAAAATGAAAATAAAAATAGTAAAAAACACAAACAGAAAGAATTCTGGAAATAAAAATTTTAAGAATGTGAACAGGTACTATAGGGGCAGACTTTACCAACAGAATACAGGAGATGGAAGAGAGAATCTCAGACATTGAATATATGATAAAAATAAATACGGCAGTCAAAGAAAATGTTAAATCTACAAACGTCCTTACACAAAACAACCAGGAAATCCAGGACACCATGAGAAGAAGGCTAACCTAAGAAGTCTAGGAATACAAGAAGGTGAAGAATAGAAGAAGGTGAAGAATCCCTGCTCTGGGGTCCAAAAAATATTTTCAACAAAATCGTAGAAGAAAAATTTCCTAACCTAAAGAACGAGATGCCTATAAAGGTAGAAGAAGCATACAAAAACAAGGAATAGATTGGACAAGAAAAGAAAATACCTTTGTTACATAATAATCAAAATACTAAACTTATAGAACAAAGAAAAATTATAAAAGCTGCAAAGGAAAAAGGCCAAGTAGCATAAAAAGGCATGCAAAGTCATGCTAAGAGGAAAGTTCATAGCACTAAGTGCATACATAAAGAATTAGGAGAAATCTCACAACACCTGAAAGAACAAAAAGAAGCAAACTCACCCAGGAAAGTAGATGATAGGAAATAATAAAACCAAGGACTGAAATCAATAAAATAGAAACAGAACTATACAAAGAATCAATGAAACAAAAAGTGTTTTTTTGAGAAAATCACCAATATAGCAAAAACCCTTATCTAAACTAACTAAAAGATGGAACAAGAATATTCAAATTAACAAAATAAGAAACCAAAACGGGGATATAACAACAGGCACTGAGGGAATTCAGAGAATCATAAGGAAACAGTTTAAAAACCTATACTTCACTAATTTGGGAAATCTAAATAAAATGGATTATTTTCTTGACAGAAACCACTTCCCAAAGTTAAATCAAGATCAGATGAACAATTTAAACAGACCTATAGCCCCTAAGCAAACAGAAGCAGTCATTAAAAGTTTCCAAATCAAAAAAAAAGCCCAGGTCCAGACATTTTTAGTGCTGGATTATATCAGACTATCAAAGAAGGGTCAATGCCAACACTCCTCAAATTATTTCACAAAATAGAAACAGAAGGGGCATTTTACCTAATTCATTTTATTAGGCTGCAGTTACCCTGATATACAAATCACACAAACACTCAACAAAGAGAGTTACAGACCAATATTTCCTTATGAACATAACTGAAAAAATATTCAATGAAGGACTTGCAAATGAATTCAAGAACACATCAAAAAGATCACCTACCATGATCAAGTTCAGGTAGGCTTCATCCTAGGGAATGTAGGTATGATTCAACATATAAAAATCAGTATGTGTAATCCACCATATAAATAACCAGAAAGGAAAAACCTCCAAACAACATGATCATTTTATTAGATGCTGAAAAAAAATCCTTTGACAAAATCCAACATCCCTTCATAATAAAAGTGCTGGAGAGATTAGGGAATTAGGAACATATTTAACAAATGCAGTTTATGGCAAGCCTATAGTCAACATCAAATTAAATGGAGAGAAACTCAAAACATTTTCCACTAGAATCAGGAACAAGACAAGGCTGTCCACTCTCTCCATATCTATTCAATATAGTACATGAAGTTTTATCTACAGTAACAACTGAAGGAGAACAAGGGGATACAAATAGGAAAGTAAGAAGTTAAAGTATTATTATTTGCAGGTGATATGATAGTATACATAAATGACCATAAAAACTCCACCATGGAACTCCTACTTCTGATAAACACTTTTAAAAAGGTGTCTGAATTCAAGATTAACTAAAATTACTAGCCCTTCTATATACAAATGTTTGACTGAGAAAATAATCAGGGGAACTCAATACCATTCACAATAACCTTAAGTAATATGAAATATCTTGGAGTATCTTTATTCAAACAAGTGAAAGGTTTGTATCATAAAACCTTCAAAACTTTGAAGAAAGAAATTGAAGCTATCAGAACATGGGATGATCTCCTATGCTTGTGGATTGGTGGATTAGCATAGTAAAAATGGCCATCCCACCAAAAGCCATTTATGGATTCATTGTGATCCCCTTAAAAATTTTAACACAGTTCCTCACATACATGAAAAGGACAATTCTCACCTTTATATGAAAAGTAAAATACCCAGGAGAGCTAAAAAAGAACAATCCTATACAATTAAAAGAACTTCTGGAAGTATCACCATCCCTGATTTCAAGCTCTACTACAGAGCTTTAGTAATAAAAACTGTATGATATTGTCATAAAAACAGACACATTGATCAATGGAATCTAACTGAAGATCCAGAATAAATACACATAATTATGGACACTTGACTTTTTTATTGTCAAAGAAGCCAGAAATATAGAATGGAAAGAAGAAGACATTTTCTACAAATGGTGCTGTTCTAACTGGATGTCGGCATGTAGAAGAATGTGAATTTATCCATATTCTATCACTCTGAATAAAACTCAAGTCCAAAAGGATCAAAGACCTCAATATAAATCTAGATAAACCAAATTTGATAAATGAAAATTAGGGGAATAGCTTTTATAATACATTGGCACAGAAGACAACTTCCTGAATAGAATACCAATCATGCCATCACTAAGATCAACAATTAACAAATTAGACTTCATGAAAATGAAATCTTTTATAAGGCAAATGACACCATGAATTTGACAGTGTGATAGCCTACATAATGAGAAAATATTTTTTTACCAACATCACATCAGATAGAAGACTAATATCCAAAATATATAAAGAACTCAAGAAACTAGATATTAAAAACCCAACAATGAATAAACCAAATAATCCAATTAAAATGGAGTATAGATCTAAGCAGAGAGTTCTCAATAGAGGAAACTCCAGTGGCCAAGAAATATTTAACATTCTTAGCTGTCAGAGAAATGCATATCAAAACTATTCTGAGATTCCATCTTACACTTGTCAGAATGGCTGCAATCAACACATGCAAGAGCTCATGTTGGTAAGGATGTGGAGCAAGGGGAACACTCCTCCCTTGCTGGTGGGAGTGCAAATTTGTACAATATTTATGAAAATCATTATTAAAATTCCTCAGAAAATTGAGAATTGATATATGTCAAGACCCAGCTATGCCACTCCTGGGAATATACTCAAAGGACACTTGTTCAACCATGTTCATTACAGTTTTATTCATAATGGCCAGAAACTGGAAACAACCTATGCTGTGGGACAATGGTCTTGTACCTTGTTAAGATTTGTCAGTTGTATTTGTTTAATAAAATGCTGATTGGCCAGTAGCCAGGCAGGAAGTATAGGTGGGGCAACCAGAACAGGAGAGTTTTGGGAAGAGGAAAGGCTCAGTCTTCAGTCATCACCCAGATACAGAGGAAGCAAGATGAGAATGCCTCACTGATACAAGGTACCAAGCCACGTTTGTAATGCGAACAAGATTTGTGGGTTAATATAAGATATAAAAGTTAAGAAGCCTGAGTTATTAGGTCAACCAGTTTATAATTAATGTAGGCCTCTGTGTGTTTCTTTGGGACTGAATGGCTGTGAGACCAGGTGGGAGAGAAACATCTGTCAACAAATTTAGATGTCCCTCAACTGAAGAATAGATAAAGAAAATGTGGTACATGTACACAATGAAGTATTACTTAGCTGTTAAAAAATGGCATCAGGAAATTTGTAGGCAAATGGATGGAACTAGAAAAGAATCATCATGAGTGGGGTAACCCCGGGCCAGAAAGACAAATATAGTGTGTGCTCACTTATAAGTAGATATTAACTTTTAAATAATAATAATCAAGCTACAATCCACAGACCCAGAGAGGGTATGTAAAGAGGAGGGCTCTAGGGGATACATGGATCTCTGTAGGAAGTGGACATAAAATATATTTTGCTAGTAGATTGGGATCAGGTGAGGATGGGAACAAGAGGGATCAGACAGGGGAGAGACATTGAGAGCAAGATCCTAGTGAGGATTCCTAGTAATGGAGGATACAACATCTGAAATGTCCATTATTTTTTGTAGTCAGATAAAGCTTCCATTGATAGGCCAGTTCTGCATTTGGTTGAGTTCTTGGTTGAGGGGGTCCCATGAAGTTCTCCAAACAACCCAGGCTGCTGCTAGGACAGATGGTTGCTTTTTGAACTGTAAGTGGGGCCCCACTGCCAAGGCCAACATACGCATAGCTTATTGAATGTAGAGAGGTCAAGCTGGTGCCTACATGGAACCTTCATCTCTATGTTTTAGTCTGTTTGATATAGGAAAGTACTCTAAAGGTCATGAAAAGAGAAATGTGGACACCGACTGAGCCACAAAACCTTTGACCCATATACCATCCTGCCTGCAAGAGGTCCAGAATTTGTGGAAGTGGTCAACCAATGTCTGGTTTAACTTGAGGACCACAACACAAGAGGGCACACGTGCCCTACACTGCCTGGATGACCAGAACCAGAAACTAGATATCCCAGAGACCTAGGGTAGAACCAAACATGACTGCCCCATGAATGAAATGATTCCTGACAATATTCTACTATATTCATAGATTGATGTTTTGCCCAGTTGTCTTCAGAAAGGCTTCATCCAGCTGCAGAGAGTCATAGTTAGACAATATGCAGAGAGAGTCTAAATTGAAATTCTTCGTTGGTTCCTTCCCCCTGAAGCTCAGGGAACCTTGTGGAAGAAGGGGAGGAAATACTGTAGGAGTCAAAGGTGATGGAAGATGCCAGGAGAACATGGCCCACTGAATCAACTAAACAGAAATCATATAGGCTAACGAGACTGTATATTTCCATTTCTCTGTATATTTTGTCCCTATTAGCTTGGTGTTTTGTGGGATTTTTTAACAGTGGAAGTAAGTGTGTCTCTGACTCTTACCTATTCTTGGGATTCTTTTCCTCCTATTGGTTTGCCTTGTCCAGCCTTGATAGGAGGGCATTTACCTTGTCTTATTGTATCTTGTTTTGACTTGCTTGGTTGTTGTCTCTTGTTGCCTGCTCCCTTTTGAAAGGAAACAGTAGATCTTGGGGATAGGAAAGTGGGATGGGGCCAGCATGCCACTGCCATTAGGAATGACTGGTGGTGATTTTTTTCTTCAGGTTCCAACTTTCTGTTTTAGTAAGGGTTAATATTGCTGTGATTAAACACTATGACCAAAGCAACTTGGAGAAGAAAGGGTTTAATTTAAACTTTTACTTCCAGGTAACAGTCCACTACTGAAGGAAGTCAGGACAGAAAGTCAAACAGGGCAGGAACTTGGACACAGGAAGTGATGTAAAGGTCATGAAGGGGTGCTGCTTACTGTCTTGCTTCCCTGACTTGCTAAGCCTACTTTCTTATAGACTCTAGGACCATGTACCCAGTGATGACACCACCCACAGTGAAATGGACCCTCCCCAATGAATCCTTAATTAAGAAAATAACCTATGTCTAGATCTCATGAAGGGATTTTTCCCAATTAAGGTTCCTTCCTTTCAGATAACTTTAGTTTGTGTTGCATAAAAATAGCTAGCACAGTACTTTTCACCTGCCCCTTCATTCCATTGCCTATGCTCCCCTCAAAGACAAACAAACAAAAATCTCCAGCAAAACAAGATAAGACTCAGAGCACAGGGAATGATATGAAGTGGCCAATCCAAATGCTTTTCACTGTTTTCCTTGTCAGTGGGAGGAATACAGTATAGTCTCCCATGTCTGTGGCTATGCTTCAAGTGGCTGTTTTTACTGTCATGTGGAGAAGAATGCAGTAGGAATGAATGAATAGAATCAGAGAAAGGCTGTCATCAAAGATAGAAGAGAAATCCTTGATGGCACTGTGTTTCATTCCTCCATGGCTCTGGTTCTGTTCCATTTCCTTCAATTCTCTGGTATAAACTTACATACTTCCTGGCCATGTGTGGACACCAAATCACGTATTTTTCTCCTAAGCTACTTTGAAGCAGATCTCCGTCATATCATATTAGAGTCTTGGATTGAAAGGCACGAAAATCCCCTTTAGAGATTCCAAGAAATACTGGGGAGACATTTCTAAAGTGGTTGTGGCTATCTTGGGGATTCAGCAACAGGAAAGAAAGATGAAAGGATAAATTTGTGGGGTAATAGATGTTACTGATAACTCATCTGTGTCTAGAAATCTGGTTAGGACAGGGACCATTTTTATATTATTTCTGAAATGGGATAATGACAATACCTATCACAAATGGCTTTTGAAAAAGATTATTGTAATGTTTTCTTCTATTGAAGGAATGTCAGAAATCACACTGTTTATAGCAGATGGAGATTTAATGTAGGAAATGGATTTTAAAAGTTTTGGAAAGGCTAGATTGCAGAAGGAGGAAGTTGCTTGTAGATGGAGATTGTTCTTTTGTTTTCATGCATCCCAGACATGGATAATCACAAAGAAACTATATTAATTACAACACTGCTTGGCCAATGGCTTAGGCATATTCATACCTAGGACTTATATCTTAAATTAACCCATTTCTATTAATCTGTGTATTACCATGAGGCTGTGGATTACCAGGTAAGGTTCCAGCATCTTTCTCCTTTGGTAGCTACATGGGGTCTGCCTGACTCTGCCTTCTTTCTCTCTGCATTCAGTTTAGCTTTCCCCTCTTGCCCTATTATACCTTTCCAGAGGTCAAAGTAGCTTCTTTATTAACCAATGGTAATAATACATATTCACAGCATGAAGAGGGGACTCCCACATCAGTTGCTAATCTGAGTAACTGCTGGATGGCATAACTCCACAAGGATAGATGAACAAAAATAAGGAAAGCTAATATACTTAATCTGTAAGCATGCATAGACAACATTTCTGGAGTTCCTGAAGCTAACCTGGACTCCTAGGAGCCTGCTGGAGCCAGAACCACATGTAGTTTCCTGAAGCCACTGCAGAAGTAAAGCACAGAATAACTTCTTTATCACAAGTAATGGCCTCCTATTGGCTGAAGTTAGAAAGTAGCTGGAAAGAGAGACTGGAGCTATGGGATTCCTATCTCCCAGACCAAGCAATACAGGGACAATCACAATGTCAGATGCACACCAAAGCACCTGAGACAACTTCTATAAACCTACCTCAAAGGAAGTTGAAGAATTAATGAGATAATATGTTCAAATCTCGTAATATGGTTCTTAGCACCTAGCAGAAATGCAAAAGGTTAAAGTGTTGAGTGTGTTTCTGACTCTGAGTATGCATACTTGATGTGGGAGTCCTCTCTATGTGCTGTGATTACTATTAATGAATAAAGAAACTTCATGGGACCTATAGCAAGGCAGAATTTAGGTAGGCAGGGAAAACTAAGCTGAATGCTGGGAGAAAGGAGGCAGAGTCAGAGAGAAGCCATGGAGCCACCACTGGAGACAGATGTGCTGAAATTTTGCTGGTAGGCAATGAACTCATGGTGATACACAGATTAATGGAGATGGGTTAAATTAATATATAATAGTTAGCCAATAAGAAGCTAGAGATAATGGGTCAAGCAGTGATTTAAATAATACAGTTTCTGTGTGATTATTTTNGGGAGAAAGGAGGCAGAGTCAGAGAGAAGCCATGGAGCCACCACTGGAGACAGATGTGCTGAAATTTTGCTGGTAGGCAATGAACTCATGGTGATACACAGATTAATGGAGATGGGTTAAATTAATATATAATAGTTAGCCAATAAGAAGCTAGAGATAATGGGTCAAGCAGTGATTTAAATAATACAGTTTCTGTGTGATTATTTTGGGGCTAAGCTGCCAGGAACTAACTAGCAGCCTCCCTCCTACACATCCCAATTTTATTAAAGGAAATTTCTCATCTAGGGTAATATTTTCCTCTTTTTCCCACCCAACTTCTCTTATATGATGTCTAAGGCAGCATGTAGAAGATTTTCTTATTTATTACAAGACATTTCACAGCCACAAGTAAATTTTGAAACTCCAGTGACACGACATGCTCTATAAATGTTAATATAACATGAACACTGCTTACCTGTTTCATTTTGCTTCAATATCTACAAAGCATGGGCTGCCATCTTGTCTATGGTGTGATAGTTAAACTCTTGTAAGCATGAGTATTGCTGTGACCCATTTTCATTTCATTTCTCTTCTAATTTTTACATTTCATTGCTCAAAATCCTGAGCTTTAAAGGGCAATGAAGCTTTCATTCATGTAAATCTTGGGAATGATGGTTGTATTTACATTCCTTCATGTAGGCAGCTTCAAGTCAGAGACCTCCACTCTTCAGCATTTTAACTCATTCTGATAAATGTGTGCTAACTTCTTAGACATTTTCACAGTAGCCATCTGCAGGGAGCAGAGGAAGTCCTGAATGAATGTGTGCTTTGACATGGCATGGACTTGTCAAAACCCCAGAGCCTCAGACACATGCAGAAAATCACAAAGCCTTCTCCAAGGATGGGGTATGTGTGTGAGGCTCAGAGAGAAATAAAAAAGCCTTCCTTAGGTCTGAGTGTGAATGTTGACAGTGTGTAGAACATTGCCACCTTAGCTTTGTCCCTGGAATAAGCCTGAAGATGGTTACCTCACAGAGACTGATCTACAGAGATTAGTTAAATATGCCCCCTGGACTGTAGTAATGAGGGGAGCAGGCCTGCTTTTTGTCTGGCCCAGCTCCTGCACAGCTAGCTTATACCCCGAAAT
>LOEQ01014848.1:3266-14320 GCA_001685075.1 Bramus lutescens
TAATTAACCAATGAAAGCAACAGATAGATAGAAGACCCTCCTACATCAGAAGGGGCTTGCAGAAGAGGAGGGAGGGGAAACTGTGGATGGGATATAATATAAGAGAAAATAAATAAAAATAAAAATAAGTGAATAAATAAATTTAAATAAAAAGTATTATAAGAGAACACTATGATAAATTCTGCACCAACACATTAGTTAACAGAAATGTAATAGACAAATTTTTTATTTACTTATTTTGTGTGTATGGGTGTTTTATCTTCATATGTACCTGTGAACCACATGCATGCCTGATGCCATGGAAGACACAATGGGGCATCAGATGACCTGGAACTGGAATTACAAATTGTTGTGAACAGTTTGGTGAGCAAAATGGGTGCTGTGATTCAATGGCTGAGCCATCTTCCTGGCCCTATTAGAATCTCAGATTTTGTTACATTTTTTTCTTCATCAGAGAAGCATTTGAAGTTTTTCATATACTATTTACTCTGTCACTCAACTAAGTTTCTCACGCTGAACAATCCCTGTGTCCCCAGGAAAAAATTGTCATTATCTGTATAACATTGTCATATAACTGCATAATCCCTTCTATATGATGTTAAATTTTAACGTCTTGTATTTTATTGGGTGTTTTTAAGTTTATCTTGTTTAGACATTGTAGACTTATTGTATTACAGGTTGATAATGGCTTTGGTATCAAGATAGTAAAACATAGACTGAATTACAAAATAATACCTCTTGGATTAATTGGAGAATCTGACAAGTGTTGGTGTTCATAACTCTAAACGTGTTTGATTGCATTCAATTTTGAAGCCACCAAGTCTTACATATTTTTTTAGATGGCCTTGTTTACTATTCTTATTTTTACTTTTTTATATACAGGTCTGTACAGATATTTTATTTCTTTCTGAGTCAGTTTGGGAATTTTTTTCTACATTTCTAAAAACTGTTTGTTACTTTATATTATTTAATTTCTTGTCATGTAAATTATCACATAATTGTCTTCTTATGTGTCTTATTTCAAATTTGTTTACTTATTCTTTATTGGTATGTATGTATGTATGTGTCCTTATCCATCTGTGCACCATGTACGTGCAGCGCCTGAGGGGACCAGAAGAGGGTCACTTAAAACTAGAGTTAAAGATATTGTGTGTTCCTTCATGGGATGCTGGGAACTAATCCTAGTCCTCTGAAAAAGCAGCAGGAGCTCTTAGCTGCTGAGTCATGGCTGCAGCTCTCAATCCTTCTTATTTCCATGACACCGAGAGTAATGTCCAACCTATGTTCCTCTTTCATTTACATCTCAGTTGTCTTTGTCAGTTGAGCTGGCAAGTGTCAGTTCTGGTGAGCTTTCTACAAAACCAAAATGACACACAGATCTACTCAAATAGGTTCAGTAATTTGACATCCCAGGAGGAATCAGGAGGAGGTTGCTCTAGGATGGAACTCAGCTGAGTCACTTCTTCTGGCAGCTTGTTCTTTCCATGATATTGCAAGCTGCTTGTTAGAGGACAAACACTTTAGCCAGGGAAAAAGGCATGAAAAAGAGAAGTGCAGCTTAGAGTGGGTAGACCAGAACACCATCTTTGCAAGGCCCTTCCTCAAGTCCTTTCTTTTCTCTCTCTCACTGTGGATCAAGAGGAGACACTAAGTGAGGGTTGGTAATGACAGCTCGGACAACATCCCAATGCTGCTCAGCTCTTTTGGCCAAGGACCCTTTGGAAGGGACTGTGAATAAACAAACAAAAAAAAAACAGTCAGGGCAGGCCCCTTCTGCCGAGGTTCAAAGCTATGGTGCAATTACCTAGACCAGGGATCTTCCACTGTTTGTTTATTAAACATGGAATCATTTACTAAACCCAAAGGAGAGAGAGAAAGAGAGAGAGAGAGAGAGACAGAGACATAGAGTGAGAGAATCATAAACACAGAACTGAATTCCAGTCCTAAAGAAGCCAAAGGCCCACGGGGTTGAAGGTACCATCATTGTAAAGTTCTGTTGTGCTCAGAAAGACTTCACGAGAAGTGTTTGCGCAGCTCGTATAGGACATCTGTGAAGGAGTGACCCGCAAGTCTATTCTGAGCATCATCTTTCAGTGACATCAGCTTCAGCTCTGGAGAAATGAAGGAGGTAGAGGACTCATCCCCGGGCTGCCCCCAGTTGTCTGCATCTCTGAGCTCTCTGAGCTCAGCCACTGGGACCCTGACAGTTCAGCCATGGGGCCCTGGACAGTTCCCTGCTGTTCAGATGCTGAACTTGGGGCATGGTGAGACCACGTGTTGGGTCCTGAACACAAGCTCCACTCAGCTCTGGGCACCAAGCTTGAGGCACAGGATGGACGGCCATAGGGGCACCACCAGTGAGCACCAGCAGAGCCAGGGCAATCAGAAATGCAGAGTGTTGGACACAGAGAAGATAAACTCAGAGTCTGAGACAGGGAGGACGCATGAGTGAAGGGAGAGGTGGAGCAGGACCAGAACCGGGACAGAAGAGGCGATCTCTGACTTCCCGTCTGCAGCGTTTCTTGGTGTCTGCAGCCAGCTCATCTGTCTCTCCTGTCTGACTCTAGCCCTGTGTGTGTCAGTTTCTTTCTCCCAAACATCAGCCTCTGCCCACATCTGTCTCTTCTTTTAGCTCTCATGGCTTCTCTGTCGATGTCATTGTGTACTGCTTGTTGTCAGTCTTTATTTTTATCATATTCTTTGAGGTCTTCATCTTTGTACCGGTTCTTGTATAATTTCATGCATGTTTATCTTATTCTTTTCTCCCAAACTCCTCCCAGATCCACCCCAGCTCTGCTACCTATTCAGCTCTGTGTCCTCTTTTATCACTTTTTATCTGATTATTTTATGTATATGAGTATTTTGCCTGCAACTATGTATATGTACCATGTACATTCCTGGTGGCCACTGAAGTCAGAAGAGGGAGCTGGATCCCCTGGGAGAGGACAGCAGTCAGTTGTGAGCTCTCATGTGGATGCTGAGAGTGGAGCCCAGGTCCTCTTCAGGGCAGCAAGTGTTCTTGGCCTCTAGGCCATCCACATCCACTTGGTGCTTCCCATTTATGTTGGATGAGTGGGAATTCTCCGGAGCATGGTCGACCTATGAGAGCCAGGCCCTTAAAGAAAACAGCTCTCTTTCCCAGCAGCTGTCAGCTGCCCATGCCGCCTCAGCTTTGTATTCCGTGAGCTGGGGTAACGAGCTGCGCACAGTTCCTAGTTCCATGAAGTCTATTCCTTTCACTCCTATCATTCCTAGCACGTCTTTTACCGTATTCACCCCGTAGTCTCCACTTCTCTCTCCTCCCCTTCCCACACCTGCTAGTCTTCCTCCCTCCTCTCCAATTCCCCTCTTGATTCCTCTGCTGTCCATCTTCCTTTCTGTCTTGCTGTCTGTCCATCGGGAAGGAAATCTTCCTGCCCTCAGCTGCAGTGAGGTGTCCTCGGCTGCATGAAAGAGTAGGTGTGAGTCCTCCTTGAAATGCTCCCCCTCTCCTTTCTCCCCTTCCAAAAGGGGAGACTCTGGGATGGTTAGACTAGAGGAGGTGAAAGTCAGGGGACGCCATGAAGGAAATCCCTGCCAGCTCCACGTTCATAAACTCCATAGCCCCAGAAATAAAACAGCTGCAGTCTACTGAGCACATCNGTCACCTTTTCAGGGTCACATCACAACATCTGGATAAGATTAAGATCTAACCCTAGCCTCAATCATGGTCTTCACCATCCTTCCATCCATCCTTCCAATGACATCCAGTCAGCCACATGGGACACTGGGTCCAGCAAAGAGAAGTGTTCCTGAGTTCACAGCTATAGTTGGTAAAGATGCCCCTTTTATTTACGCTCGACATTTCATCTCCTTGTCCAGTACATGGACCAATTTAAATGTCTGTGCACTGCGTTTGTTGTCTAATGTATAAAGAGGCTTCTCTGAAAGGGTCAGAGCAGCCAGGGCTAGACATCAACATACTTAGTGGACAACTTGTCAATGTGATCATTGTGTGTGCATTTTACAACCCAATTTAACTAAAAGCTAATTTGGAACTTTTGGGGCCATTGTGGCATTCGTTGGTATCACTACTTTATAAGACCAGGTCAGTCCCTCTGCCAGCTGAGCTTTCCTTGCCTTCTGAATCTGTGCAGTGTTTCAGGGACATGTGACTGTGACCAGCTTCCCCATTTCTCCCACTTTTGTGCAGAGGAAAACCTTGGTTATATGTTATACAGTGTCAATCACAGCCTCACTTTGTGGCTTCCTTTAGAGGCACTGGGAGACAGCACAGGGTCAAAGTTAAGAACACCTGGACCCAGGGGCTGACTGCAGGATCCTGTTGTACAGTCCATATATGTCACTTGCCAGGAACTCCATACCCACATGCCTGGATCCTATATTAACTCCACATCTTCAGATGGTAGCTGTGGAATCTCCCTTCTAAGATGGTTAACCTTATGCGCTTTCTCACCAAAGTGTCCAACTCTATAGCAACATATCCTATGCCATCAAAACCCTTGGATTCTTTCTTAAAACCCAAAATCTATGTCTTTGAAGTTCTTTCTCTATTTAGGACCCTCAACCCTCTATTTGGATGCTTCCCAAGCAGATATAGCTACCTCTTCAATTCTGGAAGTTTCCTAATCTGCATTCTTATTTCATTATGCTACCCTAGAAGTTTCTTTGTCCTAGAACCTACTACATGTAAACCAGCCCAGAGGTGACTCCACATCCTTCCTTGCCTCTGGTGTCATAAGCAAGGCAGTTGCTTGGCAGGGCAATAGTTGGGAGGAAAAATGACATCATTATTAAATAGGAACAAAGGCCACCCTTCCAGCCTCAAGTATAAAGACACATTGCCTTGATCATCACCTGCCTGTCCCTCCACTGCCACCATGATGGTCTCAGGGATGCTCCTGGGGGCTGTTCTGACCTGACTCAGTAATCATAATGTAATAATCATAATGTCTGTGTGGGGCAGAGGAGACTGTTTGGAAAGATGCCTACAGTACCCATCCCATTGGTCTTCATTGGGAACTTTCTGGAACTGGACACAGAAAAGTTTTACGATTCCATTTCAAAGGCAGTTCTGGGCAGAGAGAAGGTTTGGGTGTGGAGCACACCTGGTGTGCCTGAGAATCCAAGGCTGAAGCCCAACTGGGTCAGAACGCAGCCATAGGATGGGGGCCCTAGGGGAGTGACAACCAGCTCCTAATGCATCCAAGTCCCTGACATCACGACATGGGCAGTTCAAAGTGTGACCTCTCTAACTCCTCACATCACTCCCCTTGGATCAGGGAGTACTATGGTTCTGAGTTCACTATCCACCTGGGGCCTTGTCCTGCTGTGGTTCTGTGGGGATATGAGGCAGGGAAGGAGACTCTGATTGACCAGGCTGAGGAATTCAGTGGCCGTGGTGAGCAACCTTTCTTCCACTGGTTCTTCAAAGTCTATGGTGGGGATGACAGCAGGCAGGAAATTAGGCCAGGCAGACATGTGACCACAAATTCCATTGTTCCCCTTCCCCCGACTCACCTCCAAGCCCTTTGTCTGGTCTTTGATCCACTAGCCTGTACAGCGTTAATTTGCTCTGTGGCCTTTGCTAGATTGTTTTAGAATTCCGACATCCTTATTCTCCCCGCATTTCTGTGTTTCTCTAGGTGTCTACCTGGTTTCGGATCTCACAGATTCTTTTTCTACATTTAAATTTTTGTTTTGAGACAGAGTTTCCCTGGGTAACAAGTCTGGTTGGCCTGGAACTCATTCTGTACACCAGGCTGGGCTTGAATTCAGATCATCCTGCCTCTGCCTCCCGAGTGCTGGGATTGAAGGTGTGCACCACCATCTGCCTGGCTTAATTTTTTTTTAAAATTTTGGTTTTTGTATATTTGTTTTGTGTGCTTGATGTGCACCATGTGACTTCCTGGTGTCTGTGGAGGTCAGTCAGACGTGGGCATCAGATTCCCTGGGACTGGAGTTATAGACTGCTGTGAGCTAACACATGGATTCTGGGAATTAAATGCCAATCATCCAGCAGAACAGTCAGTGATCTTAACTGCGGAGTCGTCTCTCCAGTCCCTCTTTCTCTTTTTCATTGTTATGTCAATATAACATGTCTCTGACACTTACTCGAATTTGGATTTTTTTCAAGTTTCCCAGCTCCGTGACTTTCTTCTTCCTTTTACACACTTCACCCACTCCAGCCCTTTGCCCAACTCCACACCCTCCAGGATCTGGTCAGAGGTGCTATATTGCCAAAATGTGCCTCTCTACCCTCTTCCTGTGCTTGCATTTGGATCCCAAGGTGTAGTGTTCAGTTCTGGGTAGCCGGCCAAGCAACTCAGATGCTTCCCTATCGCCACTGCGGGACTTCGGCTTTGGCAAGCGTGACATCAAAGAACGTCATAGAGACCAGCTTTCTCATATAGGCCTTTTGGGACACAAATGGTGAGGCTGGGGTCATGGAGTACATGGGATAGATAGGAGAAACAACAGATTCTCAAGAGTTATGCGTTTACACAGACAGTGGGGACTTAGGGAAAAGCACCCACTCTCTGGTGCTCACCTTGCCACCAGCTGAGTCCTGCTTCCCCAATCTTCTTCCCTTTCAACCCTGGCCCGCCTCCCAGGTGCTAGCATAGATCCCACCTTCCACATGAGCTAGACAGCCTTTAATATCATCAGTTCCATTGTGTTTGGGGACTGCTTTGAGTATGGTGGCAAGAAATTCCTGTCCCCATGATGATGCAAAGTTTTTAGCTCACATCTACTTCAACTGGACCAGTCATCAGTTCAAGTAGCTGGAGCCCCGACCAAATCCTCTTCTGAATCCTGGCATTGCCACCAGTGCCTCGTTGCACATCCTTCTTTGGACATATCTTCTCAAATGTGCCTACATTTTGAACAACTAAACAATGAGATCAAACCCTAAGAAAGGTCCCAATACAGAATCCCCATGACAACAGATGCCAACCAAATCAGAGTGTGAAACTAGATACATCCCTTCCATGCAGCTTTCCTTCTGGGGCAGGCGTCCCCTTCCCAGTTACCTTAACCTCTGACAGTTGCTGCTACTGAGTCATTCTGGATGACTTCGTACCCAGAGAAGTGGCTGCCTCAGGTCCCTCATACATACATGAACATCTGACTCTACAAAATCCAATCTACCACAACCGTACGTTCATACACATATCCTAAACTGGCCCATTAATTACCCAGACACAGAGCTAGAGAGATTGTTCAGTGGTTAAGGGCATGTACTGTTCTTGCAGAGGACCCAAGTTCAATTCCCAGGACCCACTTTAAGTGGCTCACAAGAGTCCATGACTCCAGCTTTAGGGGGATCCAACACTTTGGTACCTGTAATCATGTACACACACCCACACAAAGACACTTATGCATAGTTAGATTAAATAAATATTACAAATGCTTTTGAAAATACCCATAGAAGTGTTATCTTCCAGACAGATGAGCAAAAACCTGAACAAGTACCTCAACTGAGACTCCAAACATATAAGGACCTGGGTAGGTTATCTACACATACTCACAAGGGTGTTGACCTGGTTATATTATCTACACACACCCACAGGTGTGTTCTCCAGCCAAGGCCATTCTTTGAGCCTTAAGGGAGTACTCTAGGCAGTGCACTTGAACACCGAAATGCTTGTGTCCAAGTTTTCTTCACTGCAATACTGGAAAACAACCTCACTTGATGCCTAAACACATGCACAGCAAACCACAACCAAAACGCCAACAGTTATCTGGAAATCTGTGCCAGCCTGGCCTTCCTGAGTGCCAGTCACCTGTGTGGTTGCTACAACAATGGCACACCAAGTGTCTTTCCATCTAACCTCATTTGAATATGTACATCAGTTTCTGCAGTTTCTGCCTTTATCAGCCTTTACCCTAATATCTGACGCTGCAGGGATGACTCAGTCCATGTTAAAGCAAATTGTGGATAAGTCCACATGAATCATCCTTGTGTTCCCTCCAACTAGCATCTAAATACCTGGAAACCAGGGGAAGGCTTTGAAGTCTTCTCTCCTCCTCTCAGGTCCCATGTCTTTGGGTCCTGATGCTTTCAGATGTCCTTCAACCATTTCCTCTCCCCCATCACAGCCCTTTGAGATATTCTATTCAGTGATGAAGCACCTGCTGGATCCCAGCACCAGGCCTGAGCCTATAAGGAGTTGCAAGAGCTGGAGGACTTCATAGCCAGAAAGGTGAAACAAAGCCAGCACACCCTGTATCCCACATCCCCCCGGGACTTCATCAAATCCTTTCTCTTCCACATGCAGGAGGTGCTCCCCGTAGTCATGGTGGATAGCTCAAAGCCTGGAGTTGGGTGGGACAGGAGCAGGGGTCATGCACATTAGTCCCCAGCTTAGTAATCCTTACCCTCTCATCAGGATTAATGACACTCACCCATGTACCGAGCCTTTTTGCAGAGGAAAAGTATGTGCAAACATGACTTCAGTTCCAAGGAATTCAATTTTCTTTCCTAGCTATTTCAGGCACCAGGCATGTACTCATTGCCCTTACACACATGTAGACAAAACACTCATATAAATATAAATAAATCAAATAGATCTAAAAATGTTGTATTCAAACATCAGTAAAGAAAAGAATGAACATGGACTATACTTGCAATAACTTTGAAATGTTCAATATCCAACAGACAAAACCTGAGAGTCCAAGAATATAGAAAGGAGTTGAGATAAAAGCCAAAAGTATAGAGATTCTTTCAGCAAAATTATGTAAGAAAATTCTCCAGATGTTATCAAACATCAGAAACATTTGAAACTCCAACACACATGACCATAGAAGAAACTGTCCACAACATATTATGATTAAGATTTCAAAAGTTCAAAACAATATTAAAAGCTATAAGGAAGACACTGAATGTACCTATAAAGGTAAACATATCAGAATAACAGATTTCTCATCTACAGCCCTAAAATCCATGCAGCAGGAAATGAAAGCAAATAACTGTGCAATATGATTTTTATAATCAACAATAATATCCTTTAAAATGAAGGTGCACTAAAGCTATGTGAAAACAGACAAACAAGCTCTTCATAATTGCCAACTCAGCAATATATAAGATATTTAAAGGGCTATCACACAGGGATGAGGAAGAACATCTCAACCATAAAAGCCCATGGCAGAATAAAATTTATTAGAAGATAGATGAACAAAGTAACCCATTATGTTCAACATGATTTCAATACAGAAGAAAGTGAAACTAACAAAATTATAAAAATGAGCAAATCTCTCTCAAAAATAACCTTCAATATAAGTGACCTCTTCCAGTCAATCTCTTCATATCAAACTACTTGCATGAAGGAAAATTATAGTAATTAATAAAAAGAAAAAGAGAAGCCTTATCAGAAGAGGAGGAACTCTAGTTGAATTTGTTAGAAAATGGTCTCAAATCACCAATAAAAAGGACAATGATTAGCTGGTGAGATTGAAAGGAGCACACAACATACCCATGTTTGCTACTCTCTGTTTCCCAATAGCCAAGACATGAGATCAGCCAAGATGTCATCAGCAGATGAATATATAAAGGAAGCAGGGTGCACACATATATCATAGAATCTTATTTAGATACAGATAAGAATGAAATTATGACATTACACAATATAGATAGAACTAGAGAACACTACATTAAGGAAAGTAATACAAAGTCATGTTTTTCTGTTATTGTTATCTCTCTCTCTCTCTCTCTCTGTGTGTGTGTGTGTGTGTGTGTGTGTGTGTGTGTGTAAGACAGGAGAATGGGAAAAGGACTATGGGAGAGGGGAAAGACTCAAAGGAAGTGGGGAGCTGGGGAAAAGGACGCATCAGAATTCATGTGACATGAGAGTGGAAGGGAGAACTGTTTGCGTGGTGGAGGGCATGAGCATACATACATGCGTGTTGGTCATCAAACTAGGAGGGGAAACCATGAAAAAGAAGGGAGAGATCTAGAGGTCTTAAGGTGGTGAAAGCAGAGGGTCTCCATCTAACTCCTCAGTGAAATTTCATGAGCTGCACACTAAAATTCAACTCTCCTACACAACACATGTCCTTTGTCATGCCCTAGCTGTTGGATTCCGGAGAAATTTGAAGGCACCCTCTGATCCTATGGGCTACACAGATTAACCTGAGGTTATAAGGTTGAGTGACTCATGAGTGGTGTTGGCTTGTTATATTACAACTTGACATGAGCTAGAGTCACTGGAAAGGAGAGAGCTTCAATGAAGAAAATGGCTTCGTAAGATTAGGTTATAAGTAAGCCTGTAAGGCATTTTCTTAATTAATGATTGGTGATGGAGGACTCAGCCCATGGTGGTTGGTGCCATCCCTACGCTGGTGGTCTTGAGTTCTATCAGAAAGCAAAGCTGAGCAATCCATGGGAACCAAGCAAGTAAGCAGCATCCCTCCTTGACCTCTGTATCACCTCCTGCCTCCATGTTCCTGCCTTGTTTGAGTTTCTGTCTTGACTTCCTTTGATGATAAACCGTGATGTGGAAATATGAGCCTCATGAACCCTTTCATCTCCATGTTGCTTTGGTCATAGTATTGGTTTTTTAAATTATATAATATTTTTATTGATTGTTTGGGAATCTCACATCATGCACTCTGATCACACTCATTTCCTAGTCCTCCCAGGTCTACCCCTACCCCTGTTACCTTGCCCTGCCAAAAGAAAAAAGAAAGAATTGTATGCTCAAATACTCACTGGAGGATGGTCAAGCTCCCAGTGGCCAGCCCTTTAAAGAAAACCAAATCTTTCCCCACTAGAGCCCCACAAAAAGCCATCAGTTGAAGAGCCTAAACTTCAGCATCCTTATTATAACTTTTTAAAAATTGTTTTTATTAAGCTATATATTTTCTCCACTCTTCTCCCTTCCTCCACCCCCCACTTCTATACTCTCCCATGATCCCAATGCTCTCAATTTACTCAAGGAAGCCTTTTTTTTTCTATTTCCCATATACATTAGATCCATGTATGTTTCTGATGTAGGAGGGTCATCTGTCTATGTGTTACTTTCATTGGTTAATAAAGAAACTGTCTTGGCCCT
>LOEQ01014849.1:0-16915 GCA_001685075.1 Bramus lutescens
GCCTCGCTCCGAGAAGCTCTTACCCCTCATCTGACGCCTACTCCCATCATAGCGACATTCTGTCATACAGGTGCCAGCGTAGGTATGGCATGGCTGGATTTGTGGATATGTATTTTTTAAATCTGGTGTTATCATGGAATATATTGTTATCTTCATTGATGGTGGTTGAAAGCTTCGCTGGATGTAGTAGTCTGGGCTTGCATGTGTGGTCTCTTAGTGTTTGCAGCACCTTCTATAGTACCTTCTGGCTTTCATGGTTTCCATTGAGAAGTCTGGTGTAATTCTGATAGGTCTACCTTTATATGTTACTTGAACTTTTTCCTTTGTAGCTCTTAATATTCTTTATTCTGTATGTTTTGAATTTTGAGTATTATATGGTGAGGTTACTTTTTCTTTGGTCCAGTCTATTTTGGTGTTCTGTAAACTTCTTGCACTTTCACATTGATGTCCTTTTTTAGGTTGGAAAAGTTTTCTTCTATGATTTTGTTGAATATATTTTCTGTGCATTTGAGCTGGAGCTCTTTCTTCTATCCCTATTATTCTTAGTTTTAGTCTTTTCATAGTGTCCCATATTTCCTGGATGTTTTGTGTTAAGAATTTGTTGGATTTAATGTTTTCTTTGACCAATGAATTTATTTCCTTTATAGTATCTTCAACATCTGAGTTTCTTTCTTTGATCTTGTGTATTCTGTTTGTTATACTTGCCCCTGTAGTTCTTATTTGTTTACTCAGATTTTCCATATCTAGAATTCCCTTAATTTGTGTTTTCTTTATTGCCTCCAGTCTTCAGGTCTTGAACTGTTTGCTTCCCTTTTGATTTTTTTCTTTGTTTTCTTGGGTTTCTTTGAGGGATTTATTAATTTCCTCTATTTTTTTTATTTTCCTCCATTTCTTTAAGGGAGTTTTTCATTCCCTCTTTAAAGGTCTCCATCATCTTCATAAATTTATGTTTAAAGTTGTTTTCTTCTGGGTTAGGATGGTCAAATCTTCCTGTTGTGTGAACAGTGGGTTTTGGTGTTACCATGTTTCTTTTTAGATTATTTAATGAATTCTTGTATTGGTGCCTACCCTTCTCTTCCTTCAAATGAGGCCTGAAGTGTCTTTGTGCCTGGTTTTATCCTTTCAGTGTCTGTCTGAGTCTTTGTGAATTGTTCTTGGTCTGCTCTGTACTGTCAATGCCTGTGTCTCAGAAAGCCACTTAGGTCTCTCTAAGCCTGCTCTCTTCATCTTCTCTCCTGGTTTTCTATCTTGGTCCTCTTTCTTGGTCCTTTCAGTGTTGCAGCAAGCTCCTGGTCCCCTCAGTATTGTAGCAAGCTGTGTTTCAGAGTTCCACTGAGAATGCAGGAGGATAGGTGAGTTTGGGGGCAGAATGAGGATAGTAGCTTGCAGAGTCTGGTGGATGGGGGTGTTGGTGTTCTTTTTTTTCCTTAAAAAAGTTTTTAGTTTCATGAGGTTCCATTTAGTAACTCCTGGTCTTAATACCTGTACTACTACAATCCTTTTCAGAAAGTCCTTTTCTAGTCAGTGAATTAAGGCATATTTCTTACTTTCTCATCTTTCAGATTTAGGCTATCAGATTCTATGTTGAAGTCCTTGATCATTTGTAGTTTAGTTTTGTGTGTGGCAGGACAGATATGCCCAAATTCACTCTTCTACATGCAGCTATCTAGTTTGATCAGCATCATTTGTTGAAGATGCTATTTTCCAATGTGTATTATTGGCCTCTTTTAAAAAAATCATGTGACTGTAGAAATATGTCTTTGGGTCCTCAATTCTATTTCATTGATCAGTGTGTCTGTTTGTAATGTTAGTTTCATGTTGTTTTAATTACTGCCACTCTGAAGTACATCTAAAATCAGGAATGATATCTCTAGAAATTTTTAGTTAATTGTTCAGGAATGTTTTGAATATCTTGGATCCTTTGAGTTTCTATACGGAATCTAAGATTACCTTTTCAAGTTCTGTGAAGAACTACATTGAAATTTTGGATTTATGCTAGAGTCTTCAATTTAATTCTTTTGATCCACCTGTCTGTTTGTAATGCCAATACCATGCTCTTTTTATGATGATAGCTCTGTAGTAGCATAATACCTCTAGAAATTCCTTTATTGTATGGGATTATTTTAAGCATTCTGGTTTTATATTTTATGAAGGAAATATTGTTCTTTCAAGGTCTGTAAGAATTGTGTTGGAATTTTTATTTTTTAATGGGGATTGTATTGAATCTGTAGATTGTTTTCATTAGGGTGGCCATTTTTACTATGTTAATCTTACTGATCCATGAGCACGGGAGATCTTTCCATCTTCTGATATCTTCTCCAGTTTCTTTCTTCAAAGACTTCAAGTTCTTGTCACATAGGTCTTTCACTTGTTTGACTAGTTATTTTGTATCATTTTATATTTTTATTATTTGTAACTGTTGTGAAGGGTTTTTTTTCTCTAATTTCTTTCTCAGCCTCTTTATCATTTGTGTATAGGATGTCAGATGAGTTTTTTGAGTTAATTTTGTATCCAGCCACTTCATTGTAGGTGTTTATCAGTTGGAGGAGTTCCCTGGTAGAGTTTTGAGGTTGCTTATGTATACTATCTTGTCATCTGTGTATAATGATCACTAACTTTTTTTTCTGATTTGTACCCCCTTGACCTCCTTTTGTTGTCTTATTGCTTTAGTTCAAACTTTGAGTGCTGTATTGAATATATATGGATGCTATGAGCCATGGAATTATGCAGTAACTATACAGTCATTATTTCATGAGATCAACTCATCAGGATCAAGGATTCTGTTTGAGGATTAAACCAAGGTGTAAGGCATATTGATGTTATTGCCTTATGAGTGAACTGACTATTTCTTGTTGTAAATTTTTCCTGTAGCTTTACTCCCAGTCCTCCCCATGACTCTTTCTGTTCTGACCCCCAATCTATTCCTCCTCCATTTCTGTTTAAGAAAGGGAAGGTCTTTTATGAGTATCAACAAAATATGACATCAAGTTCAGGATGGACCCAATATGAGGAATAGGGCTCCAAAAGTCACTAAAAGAGTCAGAGACAGCTTCTGTTTCTAATGTGTTCAAGGCTACTTCTCACTTTCTCTTCTATTAGGTTCAGTGTATCTGGATTTATGTTGAGGTCTTTGATCCATGTGAACTTGAGTTTTGTGCAGGATGATAGATATGGAGCTATTTACATTTTCTACATGCCAATCTCCATTTAGACCAGTACTATTTTTTGAAGATACTTTTCCCCCATCATTTAATCATGGCTTCGTTGTCAAAAGTCAGGTGTCTACAGGTATGTGGTTTTATGTCTAGGTCTTCAGTCAATATCATTGATCCACCTGTTTGTTTTTATGCCAATATCATGCTGTTTTATTACTGTAGCTCTGTATTAGAGCTTGAAATCAGGGATGGCGATACCTCTGGAAGTTCTTTTATTGTACAGAATTATTTTAGCTATCTTGTTTTTTTTTTGTTTCTCCTTATGAAGTTGAGTATTTTCTTCCAAGGTCTGTAAAGAATTGTGTTTTGCATTGAATCTGTTGATTGTTTTTTTGGTAAGATAAACATTTTTACTATGACAATCCTATCTATCCATAAGCATTGGGTGATTTTTCCAGCTTCTTATATTTTCTTCACTTTTTTCTTTGAAGACATGAAGTTCTTGTCACATAGATCTTTTGCTTGCTTGATTAGAATTACATCAAGATATTTTATATTATTTGACTTTGCCCCTCTTTTTAAATTAAGAAATTTAATTTAGATAATAATATAATTATAACATCTTTTCTGGGGAAGACCACCTCAATTAAGTGAATTTTTATTACTCCTTCGATTTCATGAAATGTTATGAGTCTATTTAAATTATTTGTTTAATGTTTAGCAGACTTTCAAAAAACATATACATGCAGATATTCAGCCAAATATTTTATAATTCTCAGTTGGTAGAAGTGTATATTTTTAAAAAACTTTTCTATTCATTTTATATACAAACCTCAGTTCCTCTTCCCTGCCCTACTCCTGTTACAGGCAGGAGAGTGTGGTGGATTCCTGCTGCCATATACAGAGATATTTCTATGTCTCACACTGTGCTACATGGCATATTTAGCCACTCAGATAAAAGGTTTTATGTGCTGTACACTTTTTCTCAGAGTTAAAGTGGTGAGCATGGCTCCTACCTGGCTGTCCCAGAGCTGGCAATAATGGTACCTCTGCCATTTTGAAAGGCAGAGAGAGGTGGAGCCAGCACCAAGGGCCACTACAACCAAACTGCTTACCATTTCCAAAGATCTACAGAACAGAAAAGAATTATAGATACACAATAGGGCAGATTCAGACATAAAAGATGTCTAAATGAGACACAATGTGTGCAAAAATGCACATAGGCTTGGGAGAGAGAAGGAAAAGAGTAAAGAGGCAGTAACTGTGATATAAAAGAGTATAGACAGTCACAGATTAAAGGAGTAAAGATGACAAAAATAAATATTAAACTTGAAGAAAAAGTAATAGAATAAGAAAAACAAGCCATGTAAAGATGGAAAATACACAGAGAGTCTGAATTATGTATATTATTGTGTTTTCAATTTTCTGACTGTGAAGGAGCTAAGTACAGACACATTTCATTGTATGGGCCACTAAGCTACACTAACGTATATATTTTAAAGGTATCTTGATTCCAAAATTTCGGTTCAAGTATTTGTTGTTTTGGAAAAGAGATTCTGCTTTTGTTTCCACAGAAGATGAGGACCTGTGGATTAATTTCAGACTAATGTGGTTTGATGGACCAAGAACTCCCCTGAAAGGTCACCATGAACATTCCCCAAAGTTACTTTGCCTAACAAAAAGCAGGAAGTGGTTTCAAGAGAACTAGTACCAATTTCCCAACTATTGTTTATAAATGTTTGTTTACATTTCAAGGGGGCTATGCTATAGAGATGGATACTTTGCATTGGTTTGGATCTTGGTTTATTAATATAAATTTAAGGTCAATTTTGTTACATGTATACTTCTGCTCTTTATTAAAGTAAGGAGTTTATATAGCTCATTTAAAATGTAATATATAATTAAGAAATATAGGTTTATAGGTAATTATTTATAATAGTCAAGCTTGTAGTAATGTCAGGTTTTCTAGATATATAGATATAGTTCAGTTAGATAGGTATTCTTCAAATCTTTCAGAGACCTTCAGAATATGGCATTTAAAATGTTTTTAGAAGTTAGGACTTTTCAAGACAATGAGACACATCTGCTCCTGGTAGCACCAATCTACTTCAAGAGGATGATGGACACCAAAAAGGCTCCTTATGGTGTTGGTTAGCCATTTGGGCAGGAAACTGCCCTTGTCTGGACTGCTTGATGCTATGCTGCATTAACTGGACTTGCAGAACCCACAGAGAAATGACTACTGAACTTGCCTAAAGGTGAGATGATTCTTCTGAGTTCCTGATTCGTGAAAGAATCTGCTAGACATTCAGCAGGACACAGAAAAAGTGACTGAAAACTGCCAATATAGGCAGAACTGTCTTTGAAATTTCCTGCTTTGTGGAAAAGTTTGCTGGATATTATGGGCCTGTAGACTGAAGATAGGATGTTCCAGTGTTAGAGAAGAACATTTGGGTGACTTTCTGGGCAGCGAGATGTCTCTGTCAATTCTAGACTTTTGGAAGTTGCTTACAATGCACATCCTGTTAACTTAGGTAATATTATGTCCTTCTGGAGTATTTGATAGAATTTAAAAATGGATAGTTATAGTTATAGTTTTCCTTAGTTATGATAAAGGATAAAGTAGATATAAATATTGTTACTATAATTCTCTCCAGATAACTCTTTTGTTATATGTAATTTTACTATGCTAAAGTTAAAACTTTCCTTTTTATAAACAGAAAAGGTAAAGTGGTATGGGAAGTTCTGTATATGTATTGCTTATATTGTTTAATAAATAGAGAAGCTGCTCTTGGCCAAAGGCTTAACAGAAAATAGCCAGACTATATATAAAGAGAGTAGGTGGAGTCAAGAGAAGTCATATAGCCCCATGCTGGATGGAACCTTGTCAGTAAGCCACAGCCCACATGGTGATACACAGATTAATAGAAAGGGGCTAAATCAAGATGTAAGAGATAGTCAATAAGAAGCTAAAGCTAATAGGCCAAGCAGTGATTTAAATAATACAGTTTCTGTGTGATTATTTCTTGGTCTGAGCTGCCAAGAACAAACAAGCAGCCTCCTACAATGCTCACCTCCCTCCACCCTACCCACATCTACTCCTCTGAAAGGTTAAGGCCCCCCCATGAGGACTCAACAAAGCCTGGCCCATCAAGTTGAGACAGGAACATGTTTCTCCTCCTTCATAAAAGCTGAACAAGGTATCCCACCAGAGGGCATGGGCTACAAAAAGTCAGCTCATGCAACAGGGATAGATCCTGGTCCTACTGCTGGGTCCTCATAAAAAGACCATGCCACAAAACTGTTACCAACATGCAGAAGTCCTAGTTCTAAATTACTATCAATTCATGCTCCCCCTTCCAGTTTACCCAGGAGATCCCAACTATTTCCACTTCCCAGAGTGATTCATATATGTCCCTCTTAGGATCAGTCTTATTACCTAGTTTCTCTAGAGCTGTGTGTTGTAGTCTCGTTATCCTTTGCTTTATATCTAGTATCCACTTATGAGTGAGTACATACTATGTTAGTCTTTCTGAGATTGGGTTACCTCATTCAGGATGGTATTTTCTAGGTCCATCCATTTGCCTACAAATTTCATGGTGTCAATGTTTCTTACAGTTGAATAACACTCCATTTTGTAAATGTACCACATTTTCTTTATCCATTCTTTGGTTGAGGGGCATCTAGGCTGTTTCCAGGTTCTGGATATTACAAATAATGCTGCAATGAATATAATTGAGCACATGTCCTTGTGGTATGATTGAGTATCCCTTGGCTATATGCCCCAAAATGATATTGCTGGGTCTTGAGGTAGATTGATTCCCAATTTTCTGAAAAATTACTATGCTGATTTCCAAAGTGGCTGTGCACTCCCACCAGCAGTGGGGGAGTGTTCCCTTTCCTCCAAATCCTCTCCAACATAAGCTGTTATAATTGTTTTATATTCATTCTGACAGGTGTCAGATGGAATCTCAGAGTCATTTTGATTTACATTTTCCTGGTGACTAAGGATGTTGAGCAATTCCTTTAAATGTCTTTTGACCATTTGAGATTCTTCTGTTGAGAATTCTCTATTTAGATCTGTACCCCATTTTAAATTGGGTTAAATGTCATTTTGATGTCTAGTTTCTCTGTGTATTTTGGAGAACAGTCCTCAGTCAGATGTGGGGTTGGTGAAGATCTTTTCACATTCAGTAAGCTGTTTTTTTGTCTTATTGACCATGTCCTTTGCCTTAAAAGCTTTTCAATTTCAGGAGGTCCCATTTATGGATTGCTCCTATTAGTATCTTTGCTACTGGTGTTCTATTTAGGAAGTGAACTCCTGTACCAATGTGTTCAAGGTTACTTCACACTTTCTCTTCTCTTAGGTTTAGTGTGCCTGGATTTATGTTGATGTCTTTGACCCACTTGGACTTGAGTTCTGTACGTGGTGATAAAAATGGATCTATTTGTAGTCTTCTAAATGTTGACATCCAGTTATGGCAGCACCATTTATTGAAGATGCTTTCTTTTTTTTCCATTGTACAGTTTTGGTTGCTTTGTCAAAAATCAAGTGTTCATAGATACATGGATTAAAGTCAGGGTCTTCAATTTAATTCCACTGATCCACATGTCTGTTTTGATGTCAGTACCAAGGCTTTTTAAAAAATTACTACAGCTCTATAGTACAGCTTCAAATCAGGGATGTTATGTCTCCAGAAGTTCCTTTATTGTATGGAATTATTTTTGCTAATCTGCTTTTTCTGTTTTGTTTCCATATGAAGTTGAGCATTGCTCTTTCAAGTTCTGTAAAGGATTGTGTTGAGATTTTGATGGGGATTGAATTGAGTCTGTCTATTGCTTTTGGTTTGATTGCCATTTTTATCATGTTGATCCTATGTATTCATGAGCATGGGAGATCTTTCTATTTTCTGACATCTTCATTTTTTTTCAAAGACGTAAAGTTCTTGCCATGTATGTCTTTAACTTGTTTGGCTAATTCTACCCCAAATTATTTTATATTATTTGTTTTGTAGCTATTATAAAGGGTTATGTTTATTTGATTTCTTTCTCATTCCATTTATCATTTGTATATAGGTGCACTACTGTTTTTTTTAGTTAACCTTTTATCATACGACATTACTGAAAATATTTGTCAGCTGTAGAAGTTCCCTGGTAGAAATTTTAGGGTCACTTATGTATACTATCATGTCATCTGCAAATAGTGAAAATTTTATTTCTTCTTTTCCAATTTGTATCCCAATTGATCTCCTTTTGCTGTCTTATTGCTCCAACTAGAACTTAAAGGACTAAATGAATAGACATGGAGAGAGTGGACAGTCTTGTCTTATTCCTTATTTTATTGGAATAACTTTGAGTTTCTCTTCATTTAGTTTGATATTGGCTGTTGGCTTGCTGATACTGCCTTTACTATGTTCAGGCATGTTCCTTGTATTCCCAATCTCTCCAAGACCTTTGTCATGAAGGGGTGTTGAATTTTGTCAAAGTTTTTTTCAGGATCTAGTGAGATGATCATGTGGTTTTTCTTTTTCTTTCAGTTTGTTTATATGGTGGATTGCATTGATAGATTTCATATGTTGAATTATCCCTGCCTCTCCAGGAAGAAGCCTGCTTCATAATGGTGGATGATGCTTTTTGATGTGTTTATGAATTTGGTTTGCTAGTATTTTATTGAGTATTTTTATATCAATATTCATGAGGGAGATTGGTCTGTCATTCTCTTTCTTTTTTATTGCGCTATACATTTTCTTGGTTTCCATCTCTTCCTCTCCTCTCTCCTTCTCCCCTCTCCCATGATCCCCATGCTCCAAATTTACTCAGTAGATCTTGTCTTTTTCTGCTTCCCATGTATATTGAATCCATGCATGTCTGTCTTAGGGTCCTTTTTGTTATTAGGTTTTCTGGGATTGTGAAACTATTAAAAATAATGTTGCTATGAACATAGTTGAATACATGTCCTCGTGGTATGATTAAACATCCTTTGGATATATACCTAATAGAGGTATTGCTGGACCTCTTGGAGGTAGACTGTTTCTTAATTTACTGAGAAATTGCCGTACTGATTTTGAAAGTAGCTCTACCAGTTTGTGCTCCTTCATTTTCTTTATTTGTTGTGTCTTCATTTGGTTTTAGTATCAGGGTATTTGTAGCTTCATAAAAGGCATTTGGTAGTGTTACTACTGCTTCTACCATATGGAACAATTTGAGAAATATTAGAATTAGTTCTTCTTTGAAATTCTGGTAGAATTCTGTGCTGAAACCACCAGGACCTGGACCTTTTTGGTTGCAAGACTTTTAATGATTGCTTCTATTTTCTAAGGTTTTTAGTTATATTTAAATTGTTTATCTTGTTTGAATCTAATTTTGGAATCTGGTATCTATCCAGAAAATTACCATTTTTATTAAATTTTCCAATTTTGTGGAGTACAGTTTTCTGATGTGTGACCTGGTGATTCTCTGATTTCCTCAGTATCTGTTGTTATGTGCCCCTTTTAATTTCTGCTTTTGTCAATTTGGATATTCTCTCTGCATTTTGGATAGTTTGGGTAAGAGTTTTTGTATCTTGCTGATTTTCTCAAAGAACCAACTCTTTGTTTCATTGATTCTTTATATTGTTCTTTTTGTTTCTATTTCATTGATTTCCAGCCTTCAATTTGATTATTTCTTCCAGGGTGAGTTTGCTTCTTTTTGTTCTAGAGCTTTCAGGTCTGCTGTGAAGTCACTAGTCTGAGATTTGTCCAACTTCTTTATGCAGTCATTTAGAATTTTGAATTTTCTTTTGGGCACTGATTTCATAGTATCATAAGTTTGTGTATGTTGTACCTTCATTTTCACCGAATTCTAGGAAGTCTTTAATTTCTTTCTTTCTTTCTTCCTTGACTCAATGTGTCAATGTCTAGTGTTTTGGGATCCCTGGGTAAGGGTCTTGCACAAATCAGAATATATGGGATGCAGATTATGATCAACTGCATAACAAGCTTTATTTTGTATGGCTTTTTTTAAACAGACTAAAAGGCATTACCTCAACTCTGAACCCCCCCTTACCCACGTACATGATCATGAGAAACTTTTACCTCACCTTGCATGAAACAATGCCTCAATAAAAAGCAGTAATAAATATAAAAAGAAGTATAAAGAAACAAAGCAAAAGTATAAAGAAGCAAACCACTTCCTTAATCTATATCTGGTGGAGCATGATTAACTGAACTCAAAAGCCACTTCCATATCCAGGGTACAGATTCTGACAGAACGTTGAGAAATGAGCAGAGAAAGTTTGCTTTCATCTCTGCTTGGCCTGCCAAGCAGTCCTTTCCCAACTTCATCTTATCTGTCCCAGGAGGAGCCTGCACTCTAAGTCAGTTCTGTGTCTCCACACCAGTGGTGATTCAATTGATCATTATTTAGTTTCCATGAGTTTAAGGTTTTGGTAATTTTGTTTTGTCTTAGAATTCTAACTTTAAGCCATTGTGATCTGATAAAATGCGAAGGTTTATTCCAATTTTTAAAATATCTGTTGAGATTTGTTTTGTGCCTGAGTATGTGGTCAGTTTTAGAGAAAGTTCCATGAGGTTCTGAGAAGAGGCATGTTTCTTTGTTTTGGTGGAATGTTCTATAGATGTCTGTTAAACCCATCTTGATCATATCATCTGTTAGTTCCCTTATTTCTGTTAATTTTTTGTCTGGCACACCTATCATTGCTGAGAGTGGGGTGTTGAAGTCTCCTAGTACTAGTGTGTGGGGTTTAATGTGAAATTAAAGCTTCAGTAATGTGTCTTTTCTATATGTGGTTACCCTTGTGTTTATATGTTAAGAACTGAGATTTCATATTGATGATTTTTTTCTGTGACAAATATAAAATGTCCTTCTCCATCTCTTTTGATTGACTTTAGTTTAAAATCTACTTTGTTAGATATTAGGATAACTACATCATCTTGTTTCTTAGGTTCATTTGATTGGAAAGTCTTTTTCCAGCTCTATTCTGAAGCAATGCCTGTCTTTGAAGTTGACATGTGTTCCTTGTGTGCAGCAGAATGTCAGGTCCTATTGTCACATCCATTCTGTTAGACTGAGTCTTTTTATAAGTGAATTGAGACCATTGATATTAAGGGATATTAATGACCATCTATTGCTAATTCCTATTATTTTTTATTTTTTGTTGTTGGTAGTTTGTGTGTGTTTCCCTTCTTTGGGATATGTTGGTATGAGATTATCTATTATCTGTGTTTGCATGGGTGCAGCTAACTTTCTTGGATTGAAGTTTTCTTTCCAATACTTTCCATAGGACTGTATTTGTGGATAGATATTGTTTAAATATGGTTTTGTTATGGAATATCTTGTTTTCTTTATCTATGGTGATTGAAAGTCTTGCTGGGTATGGTAGTCTGGGGTAGCATCTATGGCCTCTTAGTGTCTACATAAAGTTTGTCTAGGACCTTCTGGACTTTAGAGTCTCTTTGAGAAGTTGGATGCTATTGTGGAGGTTATGCCTTTATTTCTACCTTTTCTTCCTTTGCAGCTCTTAATATTCTTCCCATATTCTTTATGCTTAGTGTTTTAATTATTTGGTGAGGGGACTTTTTTATTTTTCAAGACTATCTGGGGTTCTGTAAGCTTCTTGTATTCCATAAGCTTTTCCTTCTTTAGTTTGGGAAAGTTTTCTTCTATGACTTTGTTGAATATACTTTCTGTACCTTTGAGCTGGAGTTCTTTTCCTTCTTCTATTCCTACTATTCTTAGGTTTGGTATTTTCATGGTGTTCCAGATTTCTTGGATGTTTTGTGTTATGATTTTGATCATTTTACCATTTTCTTGGACCAGTGAATTTATTTACTCTATCTTATCTTCAATGTCAGAGATTCTCTCTCCCATCTCTTGCATTCTGTTGGTTATATTTGCATCTGTGGTTTTTGTTCACTTACCCAGATTTTCCATTTCCAGATGTTACTCAGTTTGTGCTTTCTTTATTGCCTCTACTTCAATTTTCAAGCCTTGAACTATTTTTTTTTCATTTGGTTGTTTTTATTTTGGCTTTTTAAAAGTGAATTTATTGTTTTCTTCCAATCTTTTGTTTGTCCTTTCCTTCGTTTCTTTAAAGGAATTTTTTATTTCCTCTTTAAGGGTGTCTATCATATTCATAAAGTTATTTTTTAATGTTATTTCCTTCTGCATTGGGAGTTTTGGGTCTTGCTGTTTTAGAATCATGAGGATCTGGTAGTGCCACATTGCTCTTTATGTTTTTGAATGTATTCTTGAAGGGCTATCTACCCATCTCTTTCACTATTTGGTGCAGGCAGTGCCTGTGTCTTTGTGGGCTGTTGATGCTAAGGTAGATGTTTGGATTTGTGAGGAGGAGTGGAACTTGTAGATTACATGGTCAAATAATAAGGGGTGATGGAGTGGCTGAGTAGGCATTTTACATTCTGACTGGCTAGTGGGGCTGTGATGGGTGGGGGAGGGGCACAGGAGGTGCCCTGGGGCTTAGGGCCTAGATAAGCGTCTGTTCAGCTGGGAAACCAGTCATGCACCTCTTCATCCAGTCAGTGAAGGTGCTGTCTGTGCCTCTGGGAACAGCTGATGCCAAGGAGAATGGTTGGGTTTGTGGGCAGAGTGGGACTTGTAGATTACAGGGTCTAATGGGAGAGAGGGTGAAGTAGTCTGCGTGTGTAACATGAGGGCCATTCTGTATCATGAGGGGCTGCTTGTTTGCTGGGTTTTATGTCCTGCTCAGTTCCCCACAGCTGTTTAGCCCCAAAGAAAAACCACACAGAGATCTCTATAAGTTATAAAGCTGATTGGCCCTTTAGCTCAGGATACTTATTAGCTCTTGTGACTTATATTAACCCATTATTCTGATCTATGTTAGCCATGTTGTTCAGTACCTTTTTCAGTGGAGCAGATCACATCCTCCTGCTTTGGTGATCTGGGCAGGAGTGGGAGGAATCAACTTCCTCCTTCCCAGAATTCTCCTGTTCTCATTGCATCATTTCTACTTCCTGTCTGGTTTTCCCACCTATACTTCCTGCCTGGCCAATCAGCATTTATTTGAAACATGATTGACAGATTACAGAAAATTCTCCCACACCATACCTGCAAGAGTCTCTTATCTGCTGACTGGCTAGTGGGACTGTGATGGGTGGAGGAGGGGCTTGTATTATGCCCCAGGCCTAGGGTCTAGAGATGGGGCTATCGTGCTGGGAAACTAGTCACTCACCTCTTTGTCTATTCATGTAGGCAGTGTCTGTGTCTCTGGGGTGAATTGGATTTTAAAATATGTGTTTGGGTTAAGGTTCCATCCAGCCCCTGACATCTATGTATCCAAGGAGTCTGGAATGTTTGAGTGGTAAGTTCCAGCCCAAGCCCCATCCTCTAGGAGTTGCCACAGTCCAGACTCTACCTCAGAGAAAGCCTGCTAAACTGTGACCCCCCCCCAGAGAATTAACATGTGGTCTTCCTTTCCATCTCCACCCCTGGGGGGAGCTGGAAGGCCACTCAGGAGCACTTGTATCCATTAAAAGTGGCCTTTTTCTAATTTAGTTTGATTTGGTCTGATTTGGATTATTGCATTGGCGGAGAGGTTTATTTGGTCACAACAACTTTTCACTAAGCCCATAAGACTCATTCCCTGGATTTCATCAGTGTCTATTTTAATGTCTCTTTTCATCTCTAATTAATGAAGATGAATGCTAGTTAAGGGGCTGAAAATAAATGACTTCTTAGTGTTAAGATCTAAGTGGGTGTCTTGGTTACTTTTCTATTGCTGTGATAAGACACCATGGCCTGGTCACTTAAAGAAACGGTTTGATTCCAGGCAATTCAGGGAGTGAGTGTAGACCAGCATGGTATGGAACAAGGCATCAGGAAGGCAGGTAATAGCTGACAGCTCACATCTTGAGACACAACTATGAGCTGGGAATGACAGTGACTTCTCAAATCTTACAGACCTCCCCCTGTGACACATCTCCTCTAACTAAATCACACTTCTTAATCCTTTGGAAATAGTTCCACCAACTAGAAACTAAATATTCAAATATATGATACTATGGAGGCCATTCTTGGTTAAACTATCAAAGTTCATTCCCTGGCCCCCTATAGGCTAATAGCCACATCATAAAGCAAAATGCACTTAGTTCAGCTTCAAGAGTTTCTGTAGTCTTTCACAGTCTCAACATAGTTTAAAAGTACAAAGTCTAAGTTCTCCTCTGAGTTCCAAGGCAATCTCTTAAAAGTAACCCCTTTTAAAATCAATATCAAAAGCAAATGATATACTTTCAACATACAATGGCACAGAATAAACACACCATTCCAAAAGGGAGAAATAGGGACATAGTGAGTACATGCTGACCAAAGAAGAATTGAAACCCAGCAGGACAAACTCCAAATTCTATAGTTATATGTTTAATGTCAGAAAGCTTAGACGGTTCTAATATTCCAACTTTGCGGACTACAACACACTTCTCTCTCCTCTGTGAAGCTCTATGTGGTGGATATACTATGGCGATGGAACCTCTGACACCCTGGGATTTCAAATATAATCCAGGCTTTATTTTATAGGCTTACACAGTGACCCCTCTGGGGCTCTAGGCAGGGACTCATTCCCTGTAACGTGTGGAGGAAGGTTCTGAAACAACTTTACTCCTGCATCCTTCATGACTCTAAAGTCAGAACCACATAGGTGTTACTTCCAAGTTCAGCTGGGATGAATCCTGGACTCCACCTTGAATCATATCTGCACAGCTTCTATTGTAGTTGCCTTTTAGACACAGAAATTTCTCAGGCCTTCCTTTGTAAAGTTGGAAGGTTACCTGGGTGGAATTTTGCATTCCTCCATTCTGCTTCGAAAAAGACTTGTCTTTAATCTTCTCATCTCTTTAAGCATACACTTTGGCACCAGCACTAAGTTTCTGGTGCCTATTTTTGTCTGCATTCTGCACAGTTTGCATTTCTTTTGCTCCATTTTTCATTTTCATGATAGATCTGCATAATAGTGATTCCCAGTATCCATGCAACAGAGTCAATATCAAGGAAATCAATCCATTATTTTTCAATTTTGCCCCAGGAATATTTTTGGACATGACAAAAGGTAGTCATATTCTTTTAAAGAAATTATTTCTTTTATTATTTGTGATTATAACCACATTATTTCTCTGTTCCTTTCCTTCCTCCAAACCATCTCATATACCATTGCTTGATATTTTTCAAATTTGTGGCCTCTATTTTTTTGATTCTTTAGCAAAATATTACAGAATGGTTTCTATCCCAGTTTCTGTTATTGTTCTTCAGAATCTCTTGAGCCAGGCATCCATAGTCCATGAGGTTCTTAGCACATCTGTCTCCCAAACTTCTACTAGGTTTGACTATTAATCCATGCTTATTGCATTTAACCAGTTTCGTAGTTCAAAGTATGAAAGTCTTCCACACTCACCCAAAAACAGTATGGTCAGATGTGTCACAGCAACAGCCCATTCCCTAGCATCAATTTCTGTCTTAATTACTTTTCTGTCACTGAGATTCGACACCATGACCAAGGAAATGTACAGCACTGAAAGTTTCTTTTGGGCTTATAGTTTGCCATAACAGTCATGGCACAGAGCATGTGGCAGGCAGACAGGCAGACAAGCAGAGTTCTGGAGAAGTAACTGAGAACTCACATTTTGTGAGACTTGGGCTGCTGCCGAGGACCATTTCTGTGTCTGTGGTTCTACAACAGCAGGGGTCTGTGTAGACTCTCAGCCCTGTTGCCACCATACTGATCTGAGTGGCCTGTGCTTGCACCCAGGATGTTGCTAAGGGCCAGGGCCTGTGGCCAATGTCACCTCGGGGGTTAATTGGAACCATGCATGATGCAATCAGAGGGCCACACTGACCTGGCCCTGCCGTTTATGGCCCTTTGCTGGAAACTGTAGCAAGAGAGCTGCCCCAGCTGTTGGTCCAAGGCTCCAACTCTGGATTCTGTTCTGTGCCATCCATCAGTGTTCCCATCTCTGTGCCAGTACCATGCTAGCTTTGTTGTGTGGCTCTGTGGTAAATTTACTATTTTTATTTTTTCTTTTAACTAAAATAAAATATTATTTTAGGTATCTGAATCTTTTCTGTTGGACCAGGGCATCTTTTCTTACTGTTTTGGTCATTTATGTATTTCAAAGATATTAATATTTTACTATTTAATGTTTTGTGATTTTTTTAGAAGAGTAATCCAAGTTTAGCTAAAGGTGTAAAGGTAACTTGCTGTTGTAGAAAAGGTGGTGGAAAACTTTAAGTTTTGTCTGAAGGTTATGGTCTACTGCTGTTGGATATGGCAAACTCTAAGTGTAGCTGACTGTAGGTCAGTCTTTGCTCACAGACTGTGTTGTTAAATCCCTTAGATGACTAATTATTGTTTGTCTTGATAAGATGTATGTAGCACATTGACTTCTTTCTATGTTTACAGTTATTCAGTGAACTATTTGTGATGCACATTATGGCTTAATGCTTATTCAGAAACAATATTGCTCTATTTTTTTCTGCCTTTGTGGAGATACTTTCATTTTCTCAACAAATCAGTCTTCTAAAATTGATAGTTTATCATTAGTAATCATGGAGATTGTTGACATACTAGTGACCCCTTATAGTCCTACATATTCTAGGAATAAAAAGTAATAATTTCCCAAGTGAAATTCGCTTATTTTATTTTTCTTCCTTTTCACTTTTTTTTTGGGAGGGCTGGGTTCGAGATAGGGTTTCTCTGTAGCTTTGGAGTCTGTCCTGGAACTAGCTCTTGTAGA
>LOEQ01014850.1:1000-15215 GCA_001685075.1 Bramus lutescens
AAATGGGAGGAGGGGAGGAGGTGGAAATTTTTAATAATAATAATAAAAAAGATGCTGAAAAAAAAATAAACCATCAACTAAGCTTGTCCTATTAAAAAAGAAAATATAAAACTGATCAGAATACATTTCATTAAAAATACCTTACTTAAAAATTTAAAAAACAGACAACATGCATGGAAGACACATATTCTGTGATACAAAATTGAAGTTATTCTAAATAACTATGGTGGGGTTTTGTACTTATAGAACCTACATCCTGAGAGATCTATTTTTACTGCTGGTCCTGAAATGTGCCAAGGACAGCTTTTTTACTGATTCTAGCTGTGATTATACTATGAATCTTCATAATTTCTCTCCTTAATCAAAATGCTGATGGTGATAGCTTAATTTTTTACACCTTAAAACATTCTTGATATTGATAAACCGAATGTTAATCTAAGGAAAAGTTATTATGGAGACAACACAGTTTTTAAAATGTTGTATCCACCTGTGTTGGAATTGGTGCAAAATAGGAAAAAAAGCATCAATTTTCAAGTGATAAACTATATATAATAACTATATATTAATCTATTTTCTATCTGAAATATCATTCTCTAAATTAATCAACTGCACCTATATGCTTAACTACAGTTCAGTTATTTTATACTGCTTGAAATTAATAATGAACAATTTGTAGGAGGAGAATATGCCAAATGTAAAAATTTCCAGAGCTTTCCACAGATTAAACTCTATGGACATAAGTGCTTAATTATTATGATATCTAATTCCATAATCCTGAAAATTCATTCACTTTAAATTTCTCCTTATTCAGCATTGAGCACTTTTAAGCCCTCATGGTCATTCCTCTCAGTAGTTGCCCTTGGTAGCATAAATATATCATGTGATCTTTCTCATTCTATCTTTTGTTTATCAATGCTTCTCCAGGCAAAATATGAAAGCTTTTGAACATCTCCAACATTAAATTTTAGTATTTTTAGTCTTTTAAATCTATACTCATAATATTTTATATGACTGATACATTATTCAGAATGGAGAACACTACATGCTGGAAAAGTATACAATTTCTAGTGAATGTTGTAAATGAGATTTGGCAATCCAATGATTCTTGTTGTAATATAATTATTATTTAAAGTTTGTCTGTTTTTCCTTTCACTTTGTCTCAAGATAGTTTCCCAATAAAGTTGTGTTATCATTTATTCAAGGTAACAATTTGTTGGCATCTCCCATCAGGCTGTTCCTGAGTCTGATGCTTGATAGGAATCCCTCTATCTTATTGTATCTTATTTTTATCAATCACTACACACTGCTAAGGCTCTTACATATTTCTCATATATTTCTTCAGTGAATGAATTCTGTTAATATCATTGAATTGTATTGGGTAAAGTAGCTGAGACTCAATAATATAAGTGTAAGTTTCTGGGATTTCTAGTATAACAGAGGTTTAATTTAATGTATCTTCAGTTTACTTCAAATCCTTACCAATTTCATAATAATTTCTCTTCTGATTTCTTGAAAACATACACTATCAAGAATAAGTATCATAAAAGAAAATAAACTTATCTGAAATCACAATTCCATATTTCAGTGAGCTAGCAAGAGGTTAAGATATTGAGACTTCCTTAGAGAAAGCCTCCATGTTTGTTATGAAATATCAAATTGCCAGCCTGGAAATCATTTGCATACAATTAAAAAATATAGAGGGCAGAGGCTTTGAATTTGAGACCAAGGAATGGTTCATGGAAAGGATTGGAGGGATGAAAAGAAAACAAGAAAATTATGTAATCGTATCTTAATAAAATAATACTCATCACATCACATACAAGTCATTAGCAGAGAGAACTCAATATACATGTGGATACATGCATGCTTGCTTGCTTGTTTGATAGCTTTTCTGTAGTTAGTTTGATTTCTCTGGTCTTATAGAACTCAGAAACTCCTGCCTAGGGAATGTAGATGATCCTCATAAAGACTGTCTTCTCAGATAATTCTAGATTTATCAAGTTGAAACTCAAACTTTAGATCTAATAACAATATTAGAAACTGGCTCTGAGAACTAGAAGCACAGTATGAGAAGCATACTGTGGTATATCTATTCTAGCAATCATATGCAAATATACATACATAAATGCACAAATACATGCACACACAAACACACATAAAATAATAAATGAACTGTGTGGTCTTTACATTCTCCTTTTTTCCTTGAAAAGGTGGCATAACAACAGACACTGAGGAAATACAGAGAATTATTAAGTTATATTTCAAAAACTAGTACTCCATAAAATTGGAAAACTTAAAGAAAGTGGACCACTTTCTGGATAAATATAACTTATCAAAACTAAACCAAGACCACATAAGCCAATTAGATAGACCTATAACTGCTAAAGTAATAGTAAAATTAATTAAAAGTCTCCTAACCAAAGAAGGCCCAGGACCAGATGGTTTCAGCTCAGAATTCTACCATATTTTCACAGAAGAACTAAAACCATGCTGTGCAGTTTGTTCCCCACAACAGAAAAAGAAGAAACTAAACCCTTTCTATGAAGCTATAATTACCCTAATACCCAAACCACATAAAGGCATTACTAAGAAAGAGAATTACAGACCAATATCACTCATGAACATTGATGCAAAAATACTCAATAAACTACTGGAAAAATGAATCCAAGAACACATCAGAAACATCAACCTCCATGATCAAGTCAGCTCCATCTTAAAGATGCAGGAATAGTTCAACGCATGAAAATCTGAAAATGTAATCCACCATATAAACAAACTATAAAATAAAACCACATGATCATATCATTTGATGATTAAAAATACTTCTACAGAATACACCATCCCTTTATGATAAAAGTCTTAGAGAGAACTGGGATACAAGGAACATAACTAAACATAATAAAGGCAGTATATACCAAACCAACAGCCAACATCAAACTAAATGGAAACTCACAGTGATCGTACTGAAATTATAAACAAGACAAGGCTGTCCACTCTCTCCATAACTATTCAATATAGTTCTTGAGGTCCTAGCTAGAGCAATAAGACAACAAAATGAGATCAATTGGACACAAATCAGAAAAGAAGTCAAATTCCTACTTCCACTATTTGCTGATGATAGGATAGCTTATATCAGTGGCCCCAAAAATTCTATCAAGGAACTTCTGCAACTCATGAACACTTTCAGTAATGTAGTAGGATACAGGATTAACTCAAAAAAAGTATCCCTCCTTTACACACATGATAAGTGGGCTGAGAAAGAAATCAGAGAAACATCCCCTTTCACAGTAGCCATGAATAACATAAGATATCTCGAAGTAACTCTAACCAAACAAGTAGAAGACATGTATGACAAGAACTTTAAATCTTTAAAGAAAGACATTGAAGAAGACACCAGAAAATGGAATGATCTCCCATGCTCTTGGGTAGGTAGAATTAACATAGTTTAAATGGCAATCTTATCAATTCCCATTAAAATCTCAGTAAAATTTCTCACAGACTTCAAAAGAAGAGTAATTAACTTCATATGGAAAAACAAAAAAATCCAGGATAGTCAAAACAAACTTGTACAATAAATGACTTTCTGGATTCATCACAGTCCCTGACTTCAAACTTTAATAAAGAGCTATGGTAATGAAAACAGCCTGGTATTGGCTTAAAAACAGACAGGAGGAACAACAGAACCAAATCAAAGATGCATATACTAACATACACATTTATGGACACTTGATTTTTGAGAAAGAAGCAAAAAAAATTAAAATGAAAAAAGAAAGCATATTTAACAAATGGGGCTGTCAAACTGGATATTAACATGCAAAGAATGAAAATAGATTTATATCTATCACCATGCACAAAACTGAATTCCAAATGGATCAAAGGCCTCAACATTAAGCCAACCACACTGAACCTCATAGATGAGAAATTGGGAAGTACATTTGAATGCATTGGCATAGGTTACCACTTCCTAAATATAACCTCACTAGCACAGACACTGAGAAACAAATAATAAATGGGACCTACTGAAACACAAAAGCTTCTGTAAATCAAAGGACACAGTAAAAAAGACAAAAAGGCAGCTTACAGATCTTCACTAACACCACATCAGACAGAAGATTGATCTCAAAAATATACAAAAAAATCCCTCAAGAAATTAGTCATCAAATGAACAAATAATACAATAAAAAATGGAGCACAGACTTAAGCAGAGAACTCCTAACAGAGGAAGCTAAAATGTTTGAAAGACACTTAAGGAAATGCTCAACATCCTTAGCCATCAAAGAAATACAAATCAAAACAACTTTGATATTCCACTGTATACCTGTATGAATGGCTAAGATCAAAAACACTGATGACAACTTAATGCTAGAAAGGATGTAGGGTAAAGGGAACCCTCCAATATTACTTGTGGGAGTGCAAATTAGTAAAGACCTTTTGTATATCAGTATGGTGATTTTTCAGAAAATTAGGAAACAGCCTTCCTCAAGACCCAGCAACACCACTTTTATGTATATATCCAAAGAATGCTCAATTGAACCACAAGGACCTGTGCTCACTTATGTTCATGGCAGCATTGTTTGTCATAGCCAGAATCTGGAAATAACAAAAATACCCCTTGACCAAAGAATGGATAATGAAAATGTGGTTCATTTACATAATGGAGTACTACCAAGCAGAAAAAATGTTGACATCTTGAAATTTGCAGGCAAATGGATGGATCTAGAAAACATCATATCGAGTAAGGTAACCCAGAAAGACAAATATCATACATACTCACTCATAAGTGGCTTTTAGACATAAAGCAAATAAAACAAAGCTACATTTCACAATCCCAGAGAACCTAGACAACAATGAGGAACCTAAGAGAGATATACAATGATCTAATCCATCAGGGAAGTAGAAAAAGACAAGATCTTTTGAGTAAATCGGGAGCATGGGGATCATGGGAGAGGGTTAAAGATGAGGGCAGAGGATGGGGGGGAGCAGAGAAAAATGTGTTGCTAAGAAATCCATAAAAATTTTATAAATATAGTTGATCAGAAAATATATAAGAAAAACAATGTATTTTTTCTTACATTATTTTTAATTTGATGTGGGGTATACCTTTACTTGTTTATTTATAGTGTAACACTTCATCCAATATATTTTAATTAGAATGAGCTTAGACTTTGTAAACATTGGCATCTGACTTTTATTTTAATATTTTCTCTTCTTGGTATAATCCTGTCTGTCTCACACTGAGGAGAAACAGTATTCTTTAGTGTATTGCTATACTCGTGCAATAAAATGTGAAGGAAGTGTTTTACATGTCATAGCAATATCTTCCATACAGTACTTCTGCAGCAAATGTGGGCTTCTCTAAGTTAAAAGCGGCTTTATGATGTCATTTAGATTTGCTAACTCTTAATAATGCTAATTTGCCTCTCTATAAGAAGGCAATATTTTTGTTAGCTATTAGCACTAATATCTTAACACAGCAATGAAGCCATAACCATTACACATTTTATAGTTATAATTTTTGTACTGGTCTTATTCTATGTGGTTTAGTTGAGCAGTCAACATAGGTCTTCAGAAACTGGAAAGCTCAACTAGAAAGAAATAGGAAAGTGTCTGATGCCACATAATTTTTTTTTCTCAAATGAGTTACTATTTTTTCTTAAAGTGAGTACTACAATGTAATGAGGAGGCTATTAGTTAGTTTCCAGCTGCTTAGCACTGAAATAACTACACAGAAACTTTATTAATTAAATCACTGTTTAGCTCTAACTTTTTATTGGCTAACTCTTACATCTTAATTTAACCCATTTCTAATAATCTGTGTATCATCATGACATTGTGGCCTACCAGCAAAGTTTCAGCATGTCTGTCTCTGATTCTGCCTCAATTCTCCCAGCATTCAGTTTAGTTTTCCCAGCCTACCTTTATTCTCTGTGCTGGCCCAAGACCGTTTTCTTCATTAACCAATGGTATTCACAGCATACAGAAAGAAATCCCACATCACTACAATATATTTACCTATGCTTCTATGACTCTAACCTATTTATAGGATTTGACTAAGTTGAAACTGGTCATATTGAACTAAATCAACTCAACTCTTTTTGAAGCACATTCATTTCCACATTCACTTTCATCTTATATAAGCTCATAACTGGGTGACTTTACACTACACAGAAAACAATGAGAAATAAGTTTTGTCTATGCAAGAATGATACAAAATATCAAAATACATCTTGAGTAGAATATTTTTGTTCATTGTTAAACAAACATACACTAGTATTATCATAACTTATAATAGTTTGATCAATGATATATTTCACTAATATAATCTAATTAATGAATCATGGTTAGAAATTACATACATGCATTGATAAAAAAATATGATGCAGTACATGATTTAGGCAATGTGTCCCATTAAAGTTTCAAGATTTATTTCTATTTACAAGTCAACTTTCTAAATTTTCTTAGCCCCCCTCTATTTGCTATTATCCTTGCTTCTGAGTGTTAATTCATCATTCTATTTCTGTCTGCTGTCTGCACTGTTAGTTCATGCTTTCCAAAATGCCTGAAGGGTACACTGTCAGCTGTAGATACTAAAGTCAACACGGGAATATCAGTTGATCCACACAATGCACACACACACACACACACACACACACACTCACAAAGACACACACACTTCCACACATAATGCACTTGAGGAACTATTTGGCCCATTTCTGAAACATAAACTTTGTCACTGTCTTACATGTCAGAAGTAACATAAAATTCCCATCATATCTATGCCCCTAAATTATTTTAAGCTAAGAGTGAAATGTAATGTATATTTTCATAAAAGTCTATTGAATCAAATAGCTCTTATATTTTTTTAAATAAGTACCACTCACCTTTTTAAACATAAATGACTGAAGGTGATTACTGTTTTTTAGGATCATGCCACCTGTGTAGACAAACCATCTTACTAATGTGTTATTTTGAAATTGGTGTACAGCAGTGGAAATTAATTTATTTACAGCAGAGACATAAAGAAAATGAACTAGACACAGATACTGCAAATAAACAAATTCAGTATTTAAAATTATGGTGAAATATTTTACTATCTTCTATATGCATTCTAAAGTGTATTTTCTTTGACTCATCCCTTGTATACTCCCACATCTTTTGTCAGATATATCTACTGATTTTAATGTATATAACATTTGCAGTAATAGTCAATCCTATGATTGTCTGTCTTGGATGTGTTTGTGTATATATCAAAGCACTATGAAGCTTAAAGAAAGATAGAACCTACTTCTTCCAACAAGCCACTTTTTAAAAGTTTTCACTGCATATGCACATGTGAAAATATATGTGAGAAGATGAATATATACAGCGGCAGAGGTATAGTGTCCAAGCTTATATAGTTGTAGGCTCAGACCACCTATACATGTGAATATCCTAATGTATAATATCAGAGACAAGAATGAAATCAGTGCAATTCATCTCTCAAATTAATTTAACAGAGGGATCTCCCTGTCTCAGCAGATTAGACATGCTTGAGCAAGTCTAATAAACATAACTTAATCTTAGGATCCAGGAAGATAAGAGAGAAGAACTGAGTCTAGATTGCTGTTCTCTGATCTCCACACTTATGTTTGCAGTCTCACCAACATACAACCACACGCCTACAACTATAGACAGACACACACATACCGAGCTAATAAAAACTTTATAAAAAATTTACCACAAATACCTAGATTATTTAAAATCATTGCTTTAAATACTGCATTGTTCCTCAATGTAGCACTGTGCTGGCACATGAAAGAACAAACTTTATATGAATCTGAGCTTGCACAAACCCATAAATATGAAACTCAGATATGATTTATCATTTGGGAATATTAAAATTTCATTATATAGTGAGACAAATAAGTAATATTTTGATAATAATTAGTAATGAACTTTGAAAATAGCATTTTATAATAAATATCAAGTGTTAAAATGCCCCTTTGGTCGTAACACACAGAAATAATGTTTTAATTTATTTTTAAATATTTTCTATTCAAGAATACAGTTTAGAAGTTATAATAACATTATAATTTTAAAAAGTTTCATTCTGCACTCTTACAGAGTAAATTCCTTACATTTCTCTTATTGTTTTTTTTTCCTTCCTTTCAAACTTCTGTACTTTGTCTCTCAAGGTCATATAGCCCTGTATCAGATAGCAGTGGAACTTCAGTAATAACAGCAGCTGCCATCTTTGATTAATGTAAGTGAATGCTGTTTTACAATTTTCATGGCTTTCCTCCTTTGCACCAGTTTTGAAAAGGAACATTGTTGGGTTCAATGTTGGATGCCCTAGAGGTGCCCTAGAGTTATTTTAATGGATTCAATTTGCTCTGCTTTTCATTTAAGCAGTTTTCCTTCTTACGTATTTATGGGATACAGGGGAAACTACATAAAATACTTTAAAAACTTTACTCTTTAAATAAGTCTTTGTTTTATAGAGAATATTGGGCATAGGGCATTCCAGTGGTTTTCAAGACCCATAAAGCAAAAACATTTTTGACCATCTGAGTCCCTTATTATCTTCCTTTGTAAATAGATCCCTTCTCTCCTGTTCTCAGGTCTTCTATAGCTCAATGGCAAAAGAAGAAAATAAGCCAGTTTACTTTAGTCTCATATTTTATGAAAAAATGAATACCTAAGTAGTTTAATCTCCCACTTCACAAATAAAGAACGAAAGCTGTAGAAAAGTTTGATTAATTTCAAGGCAGCCCACAGACAGGCCCTAAACAGTGTAATGACTTCCAACATGAAGAGAGATTATGGGACTGGGTTGGTATTACAATCCCTCCTAAGCCTTCTGGATAGATGTGTCGTTTGATCTTCTCATGGGACTTCTAACAGTGGGAGCAGGGACTGTCTCTGTCTCTTTGCTGACTTTTAGAAGCCTATTCCTCATACTTGACTGCCCTGCCCAGTTAATACAATGTAAGATGGTTACTAAAATTTGATATACAATGTTTTGTCTATGTCCATGGCAGGCCTGACCTTTTCTGAATAGAAAAGGAGGAGGACTTAGAAAAAGGGATGGTGGTAAGGAGGTTGTAGGAAGAGAGGAAGGAGGGAAAAATATGAAAATAAAAGAATTTACTCTTAGAATTCTAACTCTGCTTCTCACATTTCATTATCTCCTATCTTATTTTATAATTTCCCAAGTGAAAAATTCTGCCACATCTGCTTTTATTTCCATGTCTTATATTGAACTTTTTCCTATCACAAGGGTCCCCTTTTTTGTTTTCTTGGCCACTTCCCATACTCACTTATTCAAAAACACACATATCTAAAAGTTTAATGCTAGTGTCAAGTGCAAATGACAGGCAGCATGTAGGTCGTGTATTTCTAAGCCTGATTATTAAACTTAAAACATTTTTGAGCTCCATTAATTTTCCTGTGAATTTAAAAAAATTTATTATACTTTTATGGTTAAACAAATTCTATTGTTCATCCCCATAATGGCTCCCTCAACCAAAATATCTTATTCCCTTCTTCCAAAATATCTTATGAGGCTAGCAAGAAACGTGGCACAAAGAAAATCCCCAGGAATCAACAAGGATGACCATAGCTAAGAACCTAAGGAATAGAGGAGAGGGTGCATGCATTGACCTTGCCCTATAGTCAGATTGATGGCTATTCTAGATGTCATAACTGAACCTTTATCCAACAACCGATGAAATTCATTATCCAATTTCTGTCCATGAAGTTATAAGCTGATCCCATTAACTTGATCATGTGAAAAGAACAGAGATATGTAACTAGGCTTTCACTGGGCATAGAGTCCTTTACATATAGCCAAAGGTGTGCCAGGACTGAGACATATGTGAGCTGTGTCTGGTTTGATGAAATCTCTAAATGCTTTCTAGTTTATGGTTCCACATCTTTCATCCTGTACAAAAAGTCAATGGAAAGTAGACTAAAAAAAACTCAATTTCGTGGCTAAAATGCAGAAATTAAATATGATATAAACATTGACAAAAACTAACAATACAATTCTAATAATATGGCATGACTGTTAGAATTAACAAGTGTTATTGTATGTAAATTTAAAAAATTCCTTTCTTCCTAGGAAACTATATCAACATGAGATCTAACAATGTTTGAGCACTTACTACAAAATAAACAACAACCTAAATTCAAGAACTGTCAGGTACAAAATTGAATGTACTAGTTTTTCCTTAACAGAGTGGATAACTGTCCACTGAATACCAGATAATCTTTACCAGCTATGGTTTACTCAAGAATAGACTGGTTAATGTCTAGAATATAAAAGGAACTGCAAGAACAGAAAACTAAACTAGATGATCTGTAAAGAGGAAAGTTAATGCCAGGCAGGGGTGGTGCATACCTTTCATCCCAGCATTTGGCAGGCAGAGTTAGGTGAATCCCTGATTTCAAGGACCATCTAGTCTACAGAACAATTTAAAGAAACCCTGTCTTTAAAACAAAACAAAACAAGACAAAAGAGGAAAGTTAAGTGAAAATGCAGGTCTTAAAAGAATAATACAAATAATATACAACTATAGACTTTTAAAAAATGTTAACTATTCATAGCCCGTAGTGAAAGGTAAAAAGGAGCCTCTTGAGTGTTATCTCGCTCCACTTTTAGAATGAATATCAAAGGAAGATAAATGACAATAAATGCTGGAAAATATGTGTGCAAAACTGGAACACTTACTCATTATTGATAGGAGGAAAATACTAGTATATTCAATTTTATACCTGATATTTCTTGAATTTACGTTGTTGTTTATTTTGTAGTAAGTGCTCAACACTGTTAGATCTCATGTATAATTACATTGTAGCAACTAGTAATTTTCAGAAGAACATAAGTACAACCACTCCTCAGTATTGCTTGAGCAATCAAAACATAATGGAATCTCCAAACTAATGTCAGTTGAAGAGTTTACTACAGTTATTTATAATATTTTCCATATGTCTTCTAATGGTTAGGATAAAAGCTTCTACCACATCAGATATTAATCTGCATGTTTCTGAAAAATGTGACTACAAAGGAGAATGAATTGGGAGAAATTTGAAAATGAATAAAGTTGGTAAATATGGAAGATTAATTTTTATCTTTGTTGTTTACTAGCGATCAATCAAAATTTACATTTTATGAAAGAGGCTGAGCATCTTGGTTAGTTGTCGGCTCAAAGGAGTGAAGTATAATAAATCAGAAACTTTGAGTCATGTCATTAGATGGGATTTTATTTTAAAAGTATAGAATAGAATAGAATAGATTATGGCATGCAGCAAATTTCTGACTAATACATGTTTATAGGCAACTAGTAGTTAATTATCTGTTTTACAAATCTTGGTTTTAGTGATTTGTGCATGTTAGAGTTAACAAAAAGGTTAATGGATTAATAAAATGGATGAAAATCAAAATATCTTTGTCACATTGATATGCTAATACTTTCATATGAGCAACAGAACAGAAAATAAACATACAGCAATCTGTAGCCTTGTGATAGGAAAATGAAAACATACTGAGAAAGAAATCAGATAAATGATAATATTCTATTGCTGCATTAAGTAGAATGAAAACAAATCCATATCTTAATTTTGGACTTAAAAAAATCAAAATATCTTGGAATAAATCTAACCAAAAAAGTGAAAGCTTTATACAATGACAATGTTAGGACACTGAAAAGATATTGAAAACAAAGTCAGAAGATGGAAAGATCTCTTCATGGGTGTGTGTTGATAGTTTAACATTGTTTATATGGTCATCCCACCAAAAGCAATTGAAATGATCAGGATAATCTATATAAAGAGCCCAATTAAATTCTTCCCTGAAACTGAAGAACAAAGTATTAAATTTTGTATGTGGTATAAAAGATGCAGTGTAGCCAAAACAATTATGAATAGTAAAATCTGCTAGAATTATTACCATACCAGATTTCAAGTTACAATGCAGAGCTTCAAAATCAAGCATCATTTTGGAGGACCAGAATCAGGCAAATTTATCTAAGAACTGTCTCAAAACATTCTCATAATCAATAGACCAATAACTACCAAGTTTGACAAAGAGAGAAATAAGACAAAGTGGAGAAAAGATAACATTTTAAACAAATGGCACTGTTAAAAACTGGATGGCTACACACAGTAGAAGGAAAGTAAATCCCTATCTTAACTCTGCTACTTAAGTCAACTCCTAAATATTTAAAGACTTGAGCCTAAGACATTACACTCCAAATCTGAGTGAAGGGAAAGGAGATATATTTGAACTCAATGTCACAAGAAAGGAATTCTGAGTAATATACCAATAAATAATAGCACAAGCTTTATTACCAAAAGTTATTAAGTAAGATAACATAAAATTAAAATGCTCTTGTGTAAGAAATATCATTCAGAAACTGCCTATAATATAGGAAAACAATCTCTATCAGCTATACATCAGTTATGATCTAGACTATCTTAACTCAAAAATGAAAAATAAAGAAAACAGTCAAAGTAAATATCAGGACATGATACTATTAAGAAAGTTCTAAAAATATGATATTTAAATGTCAAAAATGCACATAGGTTTTTAAGATGTGCAAAATATTTAGCTGTTAGAGAAATGAAAATTAAACCTAATGTGAGATCTTATTTTACCACATTCCGAATGGCTAAGATTTTAAAAAAGACAACAAATATGCTGGCATGGGTGTGGGTAAAAGAGCACATGATGACTTCAGGTGGGAGTGCCAACCTGAGAAGCTACTGCTATGAAAATTGATGTGAAGGTTCCTAAAGATCTTAGAAATAGATCTACTACATAATTGACATGCACCACTCCTGGACACAACCAAAGGAATCTATACTCCACTACTGATATACTATCTCATCCATGTTCATTGCTGCCCTGTTCACAATCGCAAGGAAATGGAAACATTTTAAATGTCTATCAACTGATGCATGAATAATGAAAGCATGGAACCATGGTGCAAAATAACTGTCTGTATTCTGTCAATCATGTTTTAAATAAACACTGATTGGCCAGGAAGGAAGTATAGGCGGGTCTACCAGACAAGAAGTAGAGTCGGGGCCATGAGAACAGAAATATTGTGGGAAGAAGGAACCTCTTCCCACAGTCCATCCCAGATCACCAAAGAAGTGAGATGTAACCTACCTGGCTGAGAAAAGGTACTAAGCCATGTGGCTAACATAGATAAGAATAATGGGTTAATATAAGTTATAAGAGCTAATAAGAATCCTGAGCTAATGGGCCAATCAGTTTATAACTTATGTAGACTTCTGTGTGATTTTCTTTGGGACTTGCTGACTGTGGGAACTGGGCAGGACAGGAACCCCAACAAATCCGGCCCTCATGTTATAGAACCATTATACAATTAAATATTACAAACTTATTAAAAATGAAATTATGAAATCCAAAATAAATTTATGGAGCTGCAAACTTTCATTCTGAGTGAGGCAGCAAAGATCCTGCAAGACCAAAGTTATATATTTTCTCTCATTTGTAAATGATATTTTTGAAGTCCTTCCTCATATGTGTGCTTTATTTAGAATATAATTACCCATATGTAGCACTATTATGTGGGCCATAAATATGTGGCTAGCCAGGTAATAGATTTGAGATACAATCTAGTTATATGACTATGAAAAAGTTCACAGCACTAAAGATCTCCTTATCAATATACCCATAGAATAATTCACCCCCAAGTACTCATCAAAACAACTTCTTTATGCACTAGGTGGTGGTGCCGACATGGATAACTGCATCTCCAGAAAGCCTGAGAAATCTTGGGAAAGACTAAAATAAAGCATTTCGGTTTTCAGCCGTAGCAGGAAAAAAAGCTGCGCTGTTTTAAAATGCTGGCTTTCTGGGACGTCCTACCAGGGAAAACTCTGACTCTTTCAAGCAGGTGGAATGGACTATGGAGCTATGGATACATTGCTGCAGCATGCTTCCTGGCAAGGAAACGCCATAGGAGCTTTTGAGATAGAGTTGTGACAAAAAAATTCTCCATATTTCGTAGCAAATTAAAGACCTAGGGGGTCAGAAAAAGAGAGATGCACAGTAAAGAGAGATTCAAAGAGGAAGAAAATCTCTAAATGGTTTACAGTGTGATATATATATATATATACATACAGGCTAAAGGTTAAAATTCTCAAAGTTAAAAGGAAGGAAGAAAGAAAGAAAGAAAGAAAGAAAGAAAGAAAGAAAGAAAGA